>JAJHSJ010000005.1:47493259-47798259 GCA_021015155.1 Magnolia officinalis | reverse complement strand
ATCTCACACAGCGGTAAGTGGGCCCACTGCTGGACAGAGTGGATATAAAATAAATACATCAAGGTATATCTCCACCATCTAAACAGTGGACGGTGTGATGTAATACACAGTTCAAGGTGGCTGCCACCGTCCAGTACTTCTGGATGGTGCAGATCAGATACGTATATCAAGTTGGGGCCACGTTGGACGACCAGAATGAAACATATATGCCAGGTGGGTCCACACGTGTGGGACCCACCAACAATGAATGGACGGTGGAACATACATATACCTTGGGGTGGGATCCACTGTCCACATGGCTGGACGGTGTGGTTCTCACACGCCACATGGTGGGCCACAAAACTTGCTGACGTCCTGCAATTGGACCCACTGCTGGACGATGTAGATCAAAACCCATACGGCATGGTGGGCCACATTCCAACACCAAAGAAAAGAGAAAGAGAGAGAGAGAGAGAGAGAGAGAGAGAGAGAGAGAGAGAAAAGAGAGAGAAATCGGATGGTGGAGGGACCCCGCCACTATGAGCCCTTCTTTACAATGTATACATCAAGATGGGTCTCACCATATGTGGGCCCTCAAATCACAATAACAACGGTGGAAGTCATGAAATCACCCACCATTTTCGTTTCTTCTTGGTCCAATGAAATCCCTAACTCCTCGGTTTTGACTTTAACGGAGGATGATGGAAATTGGATGGTGAAGATGGGAGTTGAGGAGGGTAGGAAAATGGGCCACACCAAGCTCTTCTCATGGAGAGCTTAGACGGTTGCTTGCTTGGGAGATGGGTTTGAGAAAGAGAGAGAGAGGGTTGACTTTAGGGGTTGCTTGGGGATGGGGCATGTACTTCACATGTGAGGTGATGTGTACTTAATTGATGGGATTGATGGGATTTATGTGATGTTCTCTTGGGTTTTGCAAAGCACAGTGTTTTCCTCGAACTGAAAGTGGGACACATCTCCTGGCCCGGGTATCGCATCAGTGCGCAAGACACGACGTCAGAACTGCGGCGACGGCGCGGTCGCAAAGATATAATTCTCGAGTCGAGTCGACTCTAGAATACAAGATACAACTCAGGATCATGCGTAAAAGTTGTTTAAAGTTCGCGGGTCGTCAGAATTTGACCAGAAGGACCGCGAAGGCCTACGAAATGGTACGGGCTAAGATATGGGTCTTACAGCTCTCCCCACCTAAAAAAAATTCCGTCATCGAAATTTACAGAACAATCAATGGGAGAGGAAACATCATCAAATATATATGTCAAGGCACAATTAATCTACACGAGGATGAAGATAGCGCTCTCTAATCTCAACCTCGTCCTCCCAAGAGGCATCATCAACACTATGGCGATCCTACTGAACCTCAGATCCCGGTAAAAAACGATCGAGACTGAAACACTAAGCAGCTTCACAATCTCAACGGTAGGGAGCAATATCAGAAATTTTCTAAGTTATACGAACTTGGGGACCTAATTATTCTAAGATCTCAACAATTATAGAGTGAAGGGTAGCTATCAGCAGATATATGATATTATCTTCAGGTATTCCCAAGTTATGCTTTGATACCATCTTCTGTCATGCCCCAAATCCGGAGATCGGACTCATAGGAATCCCATCACCGAATCTGGTGCTGACAGCCTCTGTAGTACCCTATTCTCGACTCTCAGCGCCCATACGCCAGATTCCGATCCTAAGATCCTAGAAGGAGGATTTTCCAATGTAATTTATCTCGTAAGAAGCATAACCACAAGTTTACCCAAATCACAAAGGCAATATCATCACCACATATCCACTAATATAATCATTTGAATACAATGTTGAAAGGGAAATACATATATCGAAAATCAAAGCTCCAGAGGTCCGCTGCATGATCCAAGCTCAATGCTGCTATGACCTAACGCTACCTGCACGCATCTATCGTGCATAAGCTTATAGAAAGCTTAGAGGGTAGTGAAAGTGTGTGCACAAGGTAAGTGCTATGTATTCAATACAATGTCATAATCATACAATATCGAAAATACTAACAAGATTATGAATCATACAATATCAGAGTCCGCAATACAGATCAGCTATGCAAATGAGGAGTCATAAAGAGCCAAATATCAGATGTCGAGGATGCAATGCAATATGTATATCCTGAAGAGCCACGAATACCATCAACCTCATTTAGGCCATACATTAAACCTACATGTATCGCACGATCATGTGGGTATAACTTCGTCTCACAAGTAGTCCCATAAACATCTCAGCCCAATAGCATCTGCTTTAATCAATCATCCATCACAACATGCATACGAATGACGAGGGTCCATAGAAGGACGGTGGATCTAGTCCAAATATCAAGATAGGTTCACTGATTTAAAACGTGTCATGATAGTTAGGGAGAGAATCCAACTTATCACCACCACAACATCGGACGATGCTCCCAATGTGGGGACAAAGTTCTGCCTTCACTGTGTGCACAGTAGCCTGCCAACACAATACCTTGCCAATCACTAGTAGCTCGCTTAGGTCCACATGCCCCGCTTACTCAGTATCCTCCCTCGTGCACCCGCCCACATGTGATCACAGTGATGGAGCATCACAATTGTAAGTGTTATGTTTTCTAGCTCCTATTATTGTCAAAATTTGTAGTGCCAAAACCTCTTGGAATCTGTGTGTTGTATAACGCTTCTACATATTTAAGACAATGCATCTCATGTACAAGATCAAAGTTCTTTACCTCAATAACTTCAAATGCAAGATCAAGAGATATACATGCTCAAGTACAACTCAAAGTTTCATGATAGTTCATTCCTTCAAGTTTCAAAGTTCACAGTTTCAAAGCTACATCTAAAGGCAAGACAATAGTCTTTACTTTGGTACTCAAACTTTAAGTTGGAATATAAGTTAAGTACTTCAATTTCAAGCTTCAAAAGGTCTCAAGTTCAAGCTTCATCATATGTCAAGATCTCAAGCTTCGTGAACTTCAAAGAACGACTAACAACTGAAGCAAAAGAAGATTCAATGTTCATATATTGATTACAAGGTATGAATGACCCTAAATTGACCATAAGATAGGTCATTTTCAATACATAATTTAATTGGGTCATTTTATAAGTCCATAGACCATTTTTTGACTAGTCTTAGACTAAGTTCGACTAGTCCTAGTACTGGCTTGACCCGTCCAAGAAATCCTTGACCAGTCCTAAGTTTGTTACTAATTTTTGAGATTTTTTATTATTGCCTCGACCAGTCCTGGAGACTGCTCGACCGGTCGAGTGAACATTGCTCGACCTGTGCTCGACCAGTCCTGCAGGCTCGACTCAAAGTCCAACAACTAAAATGGGTCCAACACGACCAATCGTGGACAGGAATCGACCGGTCGTGGAGGCCACTCGACCGGTCGAGCAGGTCCTTCTACCAGTCGTGGAATGGTATGATCATATCACGCCCATATCCTTCGACCAGTCGAACTGACCTCAGGACCAGTCGAAGATGGGACTTATGCACTTATAAATAGAGCATGAATTTCAGAGTTCGATATCTAATTCAAGCAAAATCAATACGCCGCTCTGAGAGATAAGTTAGTGATATTCTTTAGCTATTTAGTGCTCATTCATATTCTCTTTAATTAGCCTTTTGCATTTGATTTTGTATTCTACATTCCAATTTTATTTGAAAGTGAATTGAAGTATTTCGATTTCTTGGAATAAAAATCAAATCAAGATAGCCCAAAGCGATTTAATATAAAATCTATTTAGAACTTAGAACCATTTCATAAGTGAGTGTGAACATTGAACATCTACATTGAACTTCTACTTCGAATTGGTTCTTCTGGGCTGCATCGATAGGAGAATATCCAGATAAGTATTTTACAGTTTTGTAATACATTCTTTTGGTTTCATTGAGATTGTGCCAGAAAAATCTCTTTCTTTTGGTTTGTCTGAGGTAATCCAGAAAACTAAGAGTGTGGGGTTTTTAAATTATGTAAGCCCACTTGAAAGACACAATTGTGAGGGTTTTAGGTGAACCTTGAAAAACTTATTTTTATAGTGAACATTAATATCCACTGCGTGAGGATATTAAGAGTGGAGTAGTTGTGTGGCTATTTTTCTAAATAGTTGGTGTACACACAAGCGAACCACTATAATTTTTGGTCTTGTAGTGATTGATTGATTAATTCATTTTGCCGATGTTGTAATTTCCCTTTATGCATTTGTGGAGAATGTTGTAATTTCTTTTATACAAGTGTGAGAATGTTGTAATAGTTTAGTTTTTTTCCTTTGTTGTTTATTTCTTTCTTCCTCTGTATCAGTTTGAGATTTTGATATATAGACCGTTCTAGGAATCAGGTTGTCCTACCATAAGCCATTAGTTTTAGGTGTAAGGTTTTTCTTGGAACAACATCTGTATTAACCTCTCAATACTTGTGGTCTTGAGGTTGTTTTACATTTCTGCATTGTGGGATTGTTTAAGTGTTATCTTTACTTATATTTGTTTAAATTTCACATTTAATTTTTAATTTGGCATAGTCCTATTAAACCCCCCCCCCCCCTCGAGGATTGTAACGCCCTGAAATTTGGGGGTCGAGTATGAACTCAACTCCCGAGTTCCAACGCATCACTTATGCAACATACACAATGCTGGTTAAATGTTGTCTGAGTTAGAGCAATAAACATGAATGAGATTATACCAAAACAGTAATTCATACTCCAGTTCAATTGTATAAAGGCAAGCGGAAGACTGAAATTTTATATTCAAAGTATGTAAAGTAACAAAATTTTATGAACTCCAGAGTATGAGTACTAACTGAGTACCAATATACATGTATTGTTTCTAAGTCAAAAATCAAAATACAATCCTCAGGGGAAGCCCTGAAAATCCCGCGATGCAGTCGGCCTAAGCAAAGCCGTCAGAATACTGCATAAAGGAGAACTCCTCCTGATCCTCATCGAAGTCAGGCTCCGGCTCCTGAACCGAGGCGCCATCTACACCTGCGACAGAGTCTGGTGGGAGTTGCAAACATCGTCCCGTAACGTGGGAGTGAGTAGCTAACTCAGTGGAACAATAAAGCATAGGTTAACATGTTATCAATTCAATCAAGCAGTAATGATAAAGCAGTACAAATCAAACATTTCTAACTACTCTTGTTAAGAGCGAAAATGAAATGACATGATGCTGTATGCCCTTGCCAAACCACTCTCAAGCGACATCATCTTACGTTCGCGAATGCTTACTCCCTCAGTGCGCCACATCTACAAAGCACATGCGGAGCGATGATGCTCATGATTACCAAGTTTTTATTAGTCCATTTCAAACAGCAGTATTGGGAAACTAAGGTACCTCCCTTGTATCATTCCCAAACATGATCCATTCTAGGGTCGTCAATCCTAGTTAATCTCATACGATATTAAGGTTTGAGAAGCGTAGTGAAGGCATCGCAAAGGGCTCGTCACCCATCAGCGCGGATACAGATCTCACCGTATGCGGCTCAATTGCTGACCGTCAGTTCGAGTACAGGTCTCACCGTACTCTGCTCAATCACTAGCCGTCAGCTCGAGTACAGGTCTCACCGTACTCGGCTTAACTCACACTCTAGTTGCTGTGAAAGACTCGTCGCCAATCACAGACCCTTGGAGTGTACTCGATGATACTACGGAGGACTCGTCGCCCGTCAGCACGAGCACAGGTCTCACCATACTCGGCTCTCGCCGTAAGTATCAACAGCTCGAATACAGTATCCCATACCACCGTATTCGGCTCATGAGTTTGGTTGCGCAATGGTCACTACGGGGAGGCACATGGCCCCAGCGTAGGCCGACAGCTCGACCACGGTGTCCCATACCACCATGTCCGGCTCATGCGACTTAGCGGATCGAGGTACCATGGTTAACGGGTTCGCCACTGGTAAGTTTGGTACCATAGGTTCAAGCAGTAGCGACCAAACATGGTGAACACATAAATACATTTCGGTTTACTTGACGAGCCTGACTAGCTCGAGCGCACCACAAGTTGGGCGATATGGATCGCAAAAGCACTCCGTGTGGCCAACCACTATCGCCAACCAAAGTACGACTCGGGTTCGCCAGACACATCCTTTGTGGCGACAGGAATCTCAGCCACAATCGCAAGTCTGGTACCGAATGTTTGGACTATAGGCATAGTCTCAAACTCAAACAGTTCTCATCAATAGCATGTGGAGTAAAGCATGATAAACAAGCAATACAAGCATGTTAGCAGGCATGTTATAAAGCATGAAGTAAAACATGAAGTAAAGCATGTTGTAAAGCATGTGGTAAAGCACTATCCACATAGGGATACAATTATGTACACATTACAAGTGAGTGGTTCTAGCGAACCACCGCATGGAGGGAATCCTACATGTCTCTAAGGGAGTCGGGAATCCCATATCAGCACCTCTCTAAGGCACTAACACTCGAGCATTTACACACACAAGCATCTACACAAACACTTAGAATACACTATTCCATATACATGACGTATGTTAGCAAAATACGTGTTAGGGCCATTCTTTCGCCAAGCGGTTATTTTATCCGTGTATACCATATTCATACAACAAATAATCATGTCAATACACTTCCAAAATTTACACATATGCGGTATTTCTAGAATGCACAATTTCAACATACATAGTGTTTACAAGCGAACGTATATTACGGCGATTCCTTTCGCCAAACTAGTATTTTATCCATGCATTGTATAATCATACATTAAATAAACATGTCAAACATTATTCCAAAAAAAATACGTATACAGTATTTCTACGAATACCTAGAGTATGTGAAATTCCATATTCTACAACATTAATCGAAACAGGAAACGGAAAGCACTTTGTACATGTGCATTTACATGCAGATCATGAATCTATCATTATCTGACATTGAAAGCGTTGAAAACCGTAACTTATATACTTAAAGTCCTCACCTTTGCCCCTTGGAATCCCAACAAATCAGCAAGGGTAGTAGAGCTTCCGTATACGGGAGTTTTCTAGCCTAAAGAGCGGAATCGGTTAGCCTTTACATACCTACAACGATCCTACCTCATAAATCAGACCTGGGGTTAGGGTTTCTTACCTTCAAATGGGATGGATACCGCGGGAAAACACCTGGAAAGGGCGGTATAGGCCGTGCAACAACCAAGGACAGTAGGAGGAAGATCGCCTACAAAACTCTAGCTCTTCTCTCTCTCTTTCTCCTCTCTCTAGGTTTTTCTCCCAAATTCGTATGGCTGTGAGAGGGGCTGTTCTAAGCTCCTTTTATAGCCAAAAACCTCCCCAAAACAGACTCAGGTTCAAGGGTGACTGCTTATATAGGCATTTCGCCACTTTTCCAGCTCAAAAGGGAGGTTCTGGTGGCCCTCCTTGAGCCAAACATCAGACTTAAGCTCACCATCGATGGATCTACGTGGGATTACATTTTTGACTCGATCGGATTCCCAGATCGCACGTGGCGGATCACTTTCAGTTCAACGGTCAGTGGGCCACGATCAGAAATTCCAAGTACATGTAAATGTTCCTGAAATTTTTCTTAATCCGAGGGTGTAATTTGGTCTGATTCTGACGGTCAGGTTGCTTAATACTGACGCGCAACCGAATGATGCCAGATCACTATTCCTGATATTTATTTTGGGATGGGAAGTGTTTTTCATACTCCCTCGCTCCGGATCAAAACGAATGGCCGTGGGACATCGGAATCATCTGATTTTTGAGATGATTGTCAAGCCCAGTGAGGCGTTCCTGGTTCCTTAGCTTCGTGTTAATCGGACTCCCGATGTGCGATCTAGACCTAATACGAAGTTTCGTTTCATTCCCGAGAGCTGACGGAAAATGAGTTTGGTTCTAAACTTTAGGGTAACCTAGAGTCACTAATTCTGCAAGTTTTGGGTCTTGCAAATCGTATTTAAAGTGATCCCAACGGATTTCATGGCTAACCGAGTTTAGTACTTAGTTAACTTTGTTAAATTTCTAAAGGATTTAATCCTAATTGATTTCTGGTCGAGGTGGTGCTCGAGCCAATGTACGGAAATTCACGGGTCGTTACAAGGATGCTTAGCTCGGCCTTTTCAAGTGGTATTAGATCCTAATAGCTCATTTTAATTATTATTTCTTTTAGATTAATTTCCTAAGCTAATCGATCCGAGCTTTTTAAGATGTCAAATTTTGATAGCCTTTCAGTCACTAGGCCTCCACCATTTGATGGCTCCAATTATGCCTATTGGAAAGCCAGAATGAGAATTTTCTTAAAATTCATGGATGAGAGTGTGTGGCAAGACGCAGTGACTAATTGAACCCCTCCTACCACTGAACTGACTGGTACAGATGGATATGTAACTGTAAAAGTAACACCTCATTTTACTTGAACCAATCTTCAGAAAAGTGAGAGTAGTGCCAATGCAAAGGCTCTAAATGTTATTACTTGCGTACTATCACCAGATGAATTCAACAGAATTATATCCTGTGATATTGCAAAGCACGCCTGGGATGTTTTGAAAATGACACACGAGGGAACAACAATTGTCAAAAAATATAAAGTCTAAATCCTCATAACCAAATTTGAGGAAATATGTATGTAAGAAAGTGAAACTTTCATGGACTTCTATACAAGATTGAATGACATTATCAACTCTATGTGGGGTCTCGGTTATAGAAACCCAGAAAGTAATGTCTGTGCAAAGAAACTACGCTCATTACCTGAACGGTTTAATTCAAAGGTGACTATAATCCAGAAACTTTGTGATACGGATAATATGAGGGTAGAAGAATTAGTTGGCTCATTACAGACTTATGAGTTAAATGTTAAAGCTCCTAAAGGTAAATCCATCGCCCTTAAATCTTCTAAAAGTATTTCTCAAGAAAATTGTAGTAATTTTGATTTAGAAAATTCTGAAGATGATATGACCCTTTTAGCTAAAAGGTTTTATAAGATTTTCAAAAGTAAAAAGAGGGTTGACTTTCAAAAACCTAATGAAAAGAAAAGATCTAAATCTAAAACCTGGAAATCTTTAAAAATCAGTCAATGTTACAACTGCCATGAACATGGGCATTTAGCAAACAAATGTCCTAAAAAGTACAAACCTAAAATGAAAGGAATGTTGGCTACTTGGGATGAATCTTCCTACTCTGAAGCTTCTTCTGGGTTAGAAGATTCTGAAACCGAGTCGGGTAATGATGTTAAAGCCCTTATGACTCTAGCCAAGTTCACTTTTTCAGATAATGATGATTCAACTAGTGAAGAAAATCTGAATAGTAATCATGAAAATGAAGAAGATCTTCAAGATGCTTATAATGCCCTATACAAGGAAAGTTGTAAAATTGCGGTAAAACTAAAACTTCAGAAAGAAAAGTTTTCAAAACTTAAGAAAAATTTGATAATCTTGTTTTAGAAAAATCTCACATTTCAGATTGTTTTGAAAAAACTAAGTGTGACTTAGATTTCAAAAACTCCCAAGTTGAAAACTTAAAATTTGAAAATGAAAAACTAAAACTTGAAGTCTCTTCACTTTTGAGTTTAAAAGACACTTGGAGGTATGCCCAAGGTGATCTTAAGTGAGAAAAACTCTTATCTGGATCCAGAAAATGTGGTGATCGATCTAGATTGGGCTACGATAAAACTATTCCTCCTAAACATAAGAATACTCCACCCAAATTTGTGAAAGGGGAGTCTTCAAACTCAAAAGGTAAAAGTCTGAATCAAAACTATTCTAAAAAGGCTAAGACTTTTCAAACCTTAAAACCTAAAAGAAATTATATCGACTATAAAAATCAAAATCGCAATCCTTTAGCTGAGAAAATTGTTGATTTACTTAAGGAGCTCTTAAAATCTAACTCAATGGGTCGGTCTTATAACAACTGCAAACATAAGAAGACCAACTGTACTCCTAAACCGAAGACTGTAATGAAATGGGTTCCTAAGGTTACTTGGTTGGTTGCCCACACTGCTTTCAAAGATACAAGTCATTCAAAGTGGTACCTAGACAGTGGTAGCTCCCGACATATGACAGGTGACAAGGGTCTATGTAACACCCCAGATTTTTGCCAACCTGGAGTTAGATGTCCTTAGACAAGGGGTTAATCCTAACCCCTTATTAGCTTCTCAAACCTCAAATCCTTTAAGAATTAGACAAAATTAACTAAGTGTTAAACTAGATTAGCTACGAAATCCGCTTGATCCACTTTAAATACGATCTGCAAGACCCAAAACTTGTAGAATCATTGACGCTAGGTTACCCTAAAATCTAGGATCAATCTCATTACCCAGTTGCTCTCGGGAGTACATTGAAACTCCGTATCGGATTTGGACCGCACGTCGAAAGTTCGATGACCACGAGATTAAGCGTTTAGGACTGCCTTGCTGGGCTTGACAACCATCTCAGAAGTCAAAACCAGATAGTGTCCCAGGGCTATTCGCTTGAGCCTGGAGCAAGGAGTGTAAGAAAATATGGTTTTCTTTATAAATTAAATCTAATTTAAGTAATCTGAGACTTGTCGCTTGGGGGCTAAATATAAGTAATCAGACCGTCAGAATCTGACCCAAATACATCCTCGGATCAGGGAACATTTCCCATATATGTCTGTGTACTTGTAACCCTGATCTAGTCTCAGTGACCATTGAACTGAAACTGGTCTACCACGTGTGATCAGGAAACCCGACTGGAATGAAAACTTAAATCGACCTAGATCCAAGTTCAGTGAGCTTAAGTCTGACATTTGGGTCAAGGGGGGGCTCCAGAAGTGCTCCGTTGAGACGGAACAGTCCTCCTTTGGACATAACCTAAGTATACCATGGCCCTAGGTCTAATTTGGAGTGTTTTGAGCCTATATAAGGACCTTAAACCCTCACTCTATCATCCCATATGAATTTGAGAGAAACCTTAGGAGAGAAAAGAGAGAAAGGAGAGAGAAAATGTGAGAGAAGTGGGAGATTCTTCCTGCTATTCTACCCTGGTGTTAAACATGCTTAACCATCACTATCTAATCGCTCTTTCGGTGATTTCGGCTTCGTTCTTAGGTAAGAAACCCTAACCCTAATCCGTTCTAGGGTTATGATTGTTACAAGTGATGAAATAGCTAACCTATTTCATTTTGTAGGTTGTCATTCCACCGTAGTCAAAGGCTTAATGATTCTTACGCTTTTACGGCGTAAGGTGCGACTTTAGACGTATAGGTTATGTTTTTCAAGGCTTTCAATGTCAGGTAATGATTTATTCTTGTTATGGGTGCTATTTCACATGCAAAATGCGTCGTCCGTTTCATGTTTCAGTTATATATGAACTATGTGTAATATAGTGTATTCTATGTATGTGTTGAAATATTTGAATACGTTTGGAATTTGGATTTGTGCTTAACATGTTTATTTGTTGTGAATATATGCTTAATACATGTGCGGAAACTCCTTAATGAAAGGACTTCCCCTAAAATCACGTCACGGCAAATACACACTACATGTGATAAAGTGTGTAGCCTAAGTGTTTGTGGAAATGCTTAAATGAATATGGAACCCGGATTCGTGCACGCCATGATCACCCGTCATGGGTATATGCATGTGGTTTACGGGGCAACTCCCTAGTGAAAGGAGTTGACCTCATATATGTGTTAACCACATACATCATGTATGATGATGTATGTCGTCTAAGTGTTTGTAGAAATGTTTGAATGTGCTAAGTATTACTAATAGTAGTTTTGTATGAGGGCTGAGATATGAATCTCGGTTACCTTAATTATGTATATGATTTCCTCCATGTACGATACATATTGATGTCTGTTTTATCCGTGTAATGAATGTGTGTGCAAATCATGTTTATGTTACATTTCTCAACATGCTCACATGCTTGTACGAATTGAATTATTTGTTCACTACTGTTTTGACTGTCTCTTATGATTACCTGTTGGAATGAAGTGAAAGTGGGGCTATGATATAGTCCAGGCAATCGGTAACAGGCTTGAGTTCGTGGCTGAGATTTATTCGCCACTTAAGATGGGTTTGACGAACTCGAGTCGTACTAAAGTTGTCGGCAGTGGTTAGGCCACACGGAGTGTTTGAGCACTTCATGTCGCTCAACTCAACGTCCGCTCGTGCTAGTCGAGCTCATCAAGTAACCCGATCTGCCGATATATGTTCACCATGTATGGACGCCTCTGTTTGAACCTAAAGTACCTAACTCACCAGTGAATCCTGCTTAACCTTGGTACCTTGATCCGCTAAGACTCATGAGCCAGGCATGGTGGTATGGGACACTGGTCGAGATGTCGGCCTACGCTGGGGTGATGTGCCTCCCCGTAGTGACCAGTGAGCAACCCAGACTCGTGAGCCGAATACGGTGGTATGGGACATTGTATTCGAGCTGTCGGCCTACATTAATAAGGTGATGGGGGAGCGGTGCAACAAGTGCGTGTAACAGCCCTGACAGCCCTTTGTAGTGACCTTGAGCATACTTTAAATCTGCGGTGAGACGACGAGTCTTCTCGTAGTAAACAGAGTATAAACTAGGCCTATATTGATAAGGTGATGGGGGAGCGGTGCAACGAGTGTGTGTAACAGCCCTGACAGCCCTTTACAGCGACCTAGAACCGCATCATCGTATGAGATTATCTAGGACTGACGACCCTAGAATGGATCATTGTTTGAGAATGATATAAGGGAGGTACCTTAGTTTCCCAATACTGCTGTATGAAAAGGACTAATAACAACTCGGTAATCACGCTCATAACATAGCACTGCATGTGCCTGGCGTTATGGAGCACTGAGGGATGAACGCATGCTGCAGACGTAAGATGGTGTCGCACAAGGGAGCATTGGCGAGGACATGCATTGTGACTACATTTCATCCTTGCATTAATAAGAGTATTACTTAGTGTTATGAATTTAAACATATACATTACATATATAAAATCATACAATTAGTTGAGCATGTTATGAAGCACAACACAAGCATAAGTTTGTACATATTCAATTCCTAATCACACAGCTATCCAAGGAAAACATACACATAGTTAAAGGAGTTGAGAATCATATCTCAACACCCTTAAACATTACAATTTACTAACTACTACTCATTCAAACGTTTCAACAAACACTTTAAACTACATACATCAACATACATGACATATGTTGAACACAGGCATTAGGCCAAATCCTTTCACTAGGGAGTTGCCCCAATCATAACACGCGTACAACCACGACGGATAGTCATGGAAAGTAGGAATCCAAGTTCCATATTCATTTGAACATTTTCACAAACACTTGGGTTACACATTTCAACATATATAGCGTATAGTGGCCGTGGCGTGATTCAGGGCAAATCCTTTCGTCAAAGGGGGGGTATTGCCTATACAACGATCATATATCCATGACAATTAGTCATGGCGAGCACGAATGAGAATTCTATACTCATTCGGTCATTTTCACAAACACTTAGAATACACTATTTTAACATAGTGTATATTAGCAAAAACATGTATTAGGGCGAGTCCTTTCGCCAAACAAGTATTTTATCCATATATCATATATCAATACAACAAATAATCATGGAAAACACATTTCCAAAATTTATACCTATACGGTACTTTCTACAAATACATAGAGTATGTAAAATTTCATATTCTTCATCTTTAATCGAAACGGAAAATAGACAGCACTTTGTACATGTGCAATTGCATGCAGATCATGAATCTATCATTATCTGACATTGAAAGCATTGAAAACCATAACCTATACACCTAAAGTTCGTACCTTTTGCCGTAGAATCGTAACGGAGTCGATAGAATTGCTAAGCTTCTGTATACGACAGTTTGGCAACCTATGGAATGAAATCGGTTAGCTATTTCATAACCTACAACTATCAAAACCCCAAATCAGATTAGGGTTAGGGTTTCTAACCTAGAAATGACGTCGAAATCGCCGGGAAAGCGATGAGAATGGGGTGGTGCAGCTTGTGTAGCGGCAGGGAATAGTAGTAGGGAGTTTCTCCCACTTCTCTCACTCTTTCTCTCTCTTTTCTCTCTTCTCTCTCTAAGGTTTCTCCTAAATTCGTATGGCTGTGAGAGAGAGGGTTCTAAGGTCCTTATATAGACTAAAAACACTCCAAAATAGACTTATGGGCAAGGTATACTTAAGTTATAACCAAAGCGACCCTTTTCCAGCTCAATGGAGCACTTCTGGCGGGCCCCCTTGAGCCAAAGGTCGGACTTAAGCTCACTGACATTGGATCTAGGTTTGGCTAAGTTTTCATTTCAGTCGGATTCTCAGATCACGCGTGGTGGACCAGCTTCAGTTCAACGGTCAGCGGATCTCGATCGGATATTCCAAGTACATGGTTATGTTTTGGGGAAATATCCCTGATCCGAGGGTGTAATTTGGTCTGATTCTAACGGTCTGGTTGCTTAATACTGATCCACAAGCGAGAGGTGCCATATTTCATAAATTTCTATTTTATTTTGAATTAATTTCACATTTCTCACACTCCCCGCTCTGAGCTCAAGCGAATAGCGCTGGGACACTATCTGGATTTGATTTCCGAGATGGTTGTCAAGCCCAGCAAGGCGGTCCTAATTCCTTAACTTCGTGTTAATCGGACTTCTGACGTGTGGTCCAGATCTGATACAGAGTTTCGTGATGCTCCCAAGAGCAGACGGGTAATGAGATTGATCGTAGATTTTAGGGTAATGTAGCGTCAATGAATCTACAAGTTTTGGGTCTTGCAGATCGTATTTAAAGTGATTGGTGCTAATTTCACGGGTACTCTAGTTTAACACTAGCTAATTCTCTCCTAATTTCTAAAGGATTTAGTCCTGAGTAATTTTCGTCTGAGGTGGTACCTGGGCCTTTGTAGTTTGTATATAAAGTGATCCAAGTTATACTACTTAGCTAGTTTAAGATAGTGTCTAGGATGAAAGTGCTTAGAAAAATTGAAAGAACAAGGTGGTGAAGGGTGGGATTTGTGAAGGAAATGGGTTAAGAAGCGATTTTAGACTGTGGGATTCAGTTCTGACAAGTTAATAAGGTGTTAGGATCGACCCATTGCCTAAGGACGTCTAATCCTAGGTTGGTAAAAATCCGGGATGTTGCAATCTACCCCCCTTAAAACAAAATTTCGTCCCCGAAATTGGCTAAGGGTAATAAGGAAAATTTTAATTATTTCTTTTGCCTAAGTTTTATTGACTTCGAGCTTCTACGCGTGGTAGGGTATATACTAGCCTGGTTCATTTTAGTTTACCTCCCTTAAAACTTATTTCTTTATCCATTTCTCATACCCTGATGGTTCGCTAAAATTTATTTCTTTACCTATTTGGAGTCTTGACGACAATCTCCAATTATTTAGAGTAAGATAACTGTTTTCATTGTTTGACCAACACGGGGAGACGTTTCTGGTGAGCTTGATCCCGATACATCTGTCATCTACCTGACCAAGGTAGAAGGCTCATCGTATCCCTTCCTAGTCCTGGTAGATCCTGGTCTTTTACTCGGTCAAGCAGTGAGTCCATTGGTAGTCGCCCAGGATTGAGAATTGGGTTAAGCCGCGAATGCTTCGCAGTTGTATATTTCAGTAACTCCGTAAACCGATCACTCTAAAAAAAACCCAAGGAATGTCCATCATTGAAAGGCTCAACTTGTCTATTTCTAAGGTTGCCCTTTAGGTCTTAGTCTAAGAGAGTCCTCGTTATTATCTATGTCCAAGGAAATGGTGACTCAAATTTTACTAGATCATCCTAAAACGGTTTCCCATAGTAGAACTTGCTAGGGCTTCTATTATGTTCATATTCAACGAGCACAGTTTCGATCCTGGGCCAGTGGGGTAGGGTCCACCACGCTTTCGTTGTGCCACCCAGATCAAAAAGATGTATTGATTTGACCTAGCTACATCTATCGGTCTCTGGCATTCTCTAATGTAACCGGTAGTCTAGTCTTAATTTAGGTGTAGTCCAAAGTCTATGCTCATACGCTAGATGATTTCATACCATTTCTAATACAGGAAGGGTTTTATCACTTAGGGTCAAAGTTGTCTAATTGGAACTGAGTTGTCTGTACTTGACGCTCGAGCATTGCACATATGCTCATTCCAACTAAGAGGGTCCTAAGGTTCACATTATAAATTTGTTAGATTTCCTACACGGTCAGGCCTGTCGAAATCTAGGAGCACCGCTCTAGGTCCAAAACTCTAGGGCATATTGTCTTAAATGGGACTGCATTGCTAATCTCACATCGGGATTGGCAATGGCATGTTTGGTAGGAGGGTGGGTGGGGATTAAATTAATGGTATAGGCTTTGGAAAATGAGCCTTGTGTGGGAAAGTATGTAAGTGCTATGGTCTCATGCTCCTTTGGTTGTCAAATTTTGATGTGTCAAAACATCTATCTGTGTCTTGTGCTTGTATGGTGATTTATATGTATTCAAGACACTGCATAAACACTTCATGACATTATTGAAGTTCAAGAAGCTACAATGTTGAAGTCTCAAGAAGCTACATTATTGAAGTTCAAGAAGCTACAATGTTGAAGTTCAATCTTAAGAAACAACTCAAGAAATGACTTCAAGACTAATAAGCAACGCGTGAAGTAGTTTTTATGCTGATGAAGATCTCAAGTTTAAAGCTACAACAAGTTCAAGATCTCAAGCCTGATATGGTTCAAAAAAAATCTACATTCGTTGAATGGTTGAAGTTCAATGTCCATACGACATGGTTCAGGTTTGAATGACCTTAGGTTGACCCTTTAAGTAGGTCACTTTGGATACATAAATCAAATGTTTATTTTACATAAGTTTGGTCTATTCTACGACCAGTCCTAGCTCTTATTCGACCAGTCCTAGCATTGGTTCGACTAGTCTAAGAAATTCCACGACCAGTCCTAAGTTGTTGAAGATTTTTCAGAATTTTTTGGTACAACCCACGACCAATCCTGGAGGTCCTTCGACCGGTCGTAGGTGTGGCTTCGACTCGCCCACGACCAGTCGTAGAGCTACGACTCAAAGTCCAGCAACCTAATCTATGGTCCTACGACCAGTCGTAGAGATCTACGACCAGTCGTAGGTGACCCACGACTAGTCGTAGGCTTCTCACGACCAGTCGTGGAACAACTTTCAAAGATCGCGCTCAATATTTCAAATATCCGTTAGAGCTACGACCAGTCGAAGGTTTCTAAGACCAGTCGTAGGAGCGATTTTTGCTTCTATAAATTGAAAATGAAATTCAGAGTTTTCACACTTCAACTCGATTCAATTCAAGAAATTTCAAGTGATCACTCTGAGATAAGTCTGTGTTTATTTTAAGCTACATTGTGCTTATTTAATATTCCTTTTAGCTAGCTTATTTAATTTGATTTTATTTCTGTATTCCAATCTTTTTTTTGAAAAGAGAATTATCTTATTCCTTCTTCTTGGAATCAAAATCAAATATAGCTACGCCCATCTAGTTAAAATCTAAAATCAATTAGAATTTAGAACCATATGAATGTGAGTATTGGAATTGAACTTTGACATTCAATCATCTACTCCGATTGGTTCTACCGGGTTGCTACGAAAAGGAGAAATCCAGGTATTTTACAATTCTGTAAAATTTATTTACTTTTGGTTTTGTTTGAGGTTAAGCCAGAAAAAATCTCATTGTATTGGTTTTGTTTGAGGTTGAACCAGAAAAAATCTCATTGTATTGGTTATCTGAGGAGAGCCAGAAAACTCAGAAAAGAGGGGTTTTTGAATTGTGTAAGCCCAAGTGAAAAAGACACAATTGTAAAGGTTTTTGGTGAACCTGTGAAAACCTATTTGATAGTGAATGCTAATATCCCCTGTGTGAGGATATTAGGAGTGGAGTAGCTTTCTGTGTGGCTGTTGAAAGATAGTTGGTGTACACACAGGCGAACCACTATAACTCTTTGTCTTGTGGATTGAATGCTTGCTTAATTTTCATATCTTTTATCATTCAATTGTGTGGAATGTACAAGTGGATGTGAATGTTGTAACTATTTACATTTCAAGCAAGTGTGGGGATTGTTGTAATAATTTAGATCTATACTTCTGCATTTAATTTCAATTCCTTGCTATTTCATTTACTTCTATTAAAATTGAGTCCTTGATCCAAAAGATGTTCTAGAAATAAGGTTGTCCTACCATAAGCCCTTGTTTATTATGGTGTAAGGTTGTCCTTAGAACTGAATTTGTATCAATCTCTCAATACTTATTTATCAAGGTGATTTAAATTTAGCATTGTGAATTGATTCATAATTGTAAGGCTATTGGTTTACTTTATTTCCGCTGATTTTATTTTAAATTTGGCATAGTCCTATTCACCCCCCCCCCCCTCTAGGACATATAGCTTAGCCTTTTCAAAGTGTGAGATGGGATTTCCAAATCCCAGGATAAAGAATTTCTAAGTGTAATTGGAAAACCCGGGATATACTTTTCATTGCATACATTCCAAACATGGCATTAGAAAACATGGGATACACCCAATCTAGGGACCATATCTTACACATACATTTATTGTTACTCAAATAATTTTATCCACCTTAAACTCACCTAATGCAATTTAGCCGAACGGGCCCTAAACGTCCTCAAACATATAGATCATTCTACCAACTACTACACCCATCAACATGAAAGCATAAACATCCTAAGATGGTAACCCATGCAAACTACAAGACAATAGTCTGGATGATTAGACAACCGAGAAAATGGTCGTACAATCTCGGATAGAGCCATGGAAAATGAGGATAAGGGGAAACGGGGGCTGGAGTTTTTTGGTTCTCCACGGACTTGAGCCTCAACAAAGATTGTAAAGGCTAAAAAAAGTAGGGTTTGAAGAAGGAAAGGAAAGAAAATGGATGGTTTAAAGAGCTTGCACGAATTTGAGCTTCAAATGGGGGGTGTAGGAGCTCAAATGAGAGAAAATGGAAAGGGTAGAGGGTAGGTGTTGCTGTGAACGATGGATGTGGATGGGTTGTGCCTGAAATGAGGGATTGGACAATTGGGAAAGAGGTTTGAGAGAGAAAACAACAACCGTAAAGAGAAAATGGGGCTTAGAGGGGCGTTTGAGAGAGAGGGGGGCAAAACGACGTCAAATAGGGGTCCCCCCATAATTTCGCACGCACCACACATGCCTATGGGTCAGGCCAACCAAGACCAGCACCGGCCCAACCTGACCGTCCCAACTTGACCACGGTCGACCGCAGTGACCACGGTTCCGCCGCGGTCCACCGTACCAGCCGCGGTCCCTCTTCGGGAGGGCGGTGTTCACCACCCTCCCAAGGTGTCAAATGCACCCTAGGTCCACTTGGTTCCCCCCGGATTGACGTGTGTGGCCGCCGACTCCGTTTCGAGTCATTTCGGGTCAAATCGGACGTATCTTGCAATCTGGAATGAGTTATCTGACGTAAAATATATGATTTTTGGGTAGAACAAGCTAACGAAGTCAACCAACCCGCTATGTCGGGTTGCGCAGCCCGGAATTGTGAAAAAACCCTAGATCGATGGTCATTTCCCTATTTCAATTTCGTCTTTACTATAAATAGTAGTTTTAGTTTGATTACTCTTCATCCGTTGGGCTTTAGGAGTTATGCCCAACGAGAAAAGAGCTTAGAATAATTAGGAGAACGGTTTGGTGAAGCCAAATAGGAGACTTACTATTTTTGGCCGAAAACCTTGAGCACTAGTAGACATCACGACCTTATAGTAAGTCACGAATTCTAGGAGTTTTAGTTGTAGTTTGTTTCTAATTTCTTTCCCATTACTTGGTATCCCTATTTAAAGGGCTGTGAACTCGTGTTTTTTATTTATTTATAGTCATTCATTAATCAATTTCGAATTTATTAGAATTTATTTCTATTTCTGCTTTCTTTTCTCGTAAATTCGAGAAGTCTCTATGAGGAGTCCAGAGAAGCTCTGAGGATTCAGAGTAGTTATTCTCATCACGTTTATCCCATATTCTACCGATTTTCAATAGTTGGGATGAGGTGGATTGTGATCTAGAGTCGTCAATAGACGGCCTAGGGATGTTTTAAGGTCGATCCGTGCGACCATGGTTGAATACAGACTCGATTTCGGCGTTTGTTTTCAGTGAACTAGCCGTTGGACGGAACAGGGATACCTAAGACTGTTTCTACATTGTTCTCGCACCCTCCTATGTCAAAAGGCGTCAGCGTGCATCATGTGACTATAACCCAGGTCCGGTTTAATCTAAATCATGCTCTGATACCATCTTGTAACGCCCTAAAAATCGGGGATCGAGCATAAACTCAACTCCCGAGTTCCAACGCATCACTTATGCAATAAAATGAATGATGATTGAATGTTGTCTGTATTAGTGCATTGAACATGAGTGAGATTAAGCCAAAACAACATATCATACTCCAGAGACAGTTAAATTGCAAGCGGAAGACTGTGATAGATATATAAAATATAAAAACTATGGTGAGTCTCCAGAGTGTGATAATGTTACCAGGTAATGAATTACAAGTATAATTTCCAAATATATCAAAGGTGTAGCGTTATCTAGTCAACATCCTGTAATCCCGTCGATCAAGACACAACTCGCACAAAGCCGTCAGCACACAGCATATACGAACAAGCATCATTGTCGTCATAAAGGTCCGGCTCCGCCTCAGGAGTAGCGTCGCCATTTGAAATCAGACAAAGTCTGGTGGGTGTTCGGAACACCATCCCGTAACGTGGGAGTGAGTAGCTAACTCAGTGGAACAATAAAGCATAGGTTAACATGTTATCAACTCAGTCAAGCAGTAATGATAAAGCAGTACAATCAAACAATTCTAAATACTCTTATTAATGCAAGTATGAATGCAGTCATGATGTATGCCCTTGCCAAACCACCCTTGTGCGACACCATCTTACGTTCGCGGCATGCTTTCATCCCTCAGTGCTTCACATCTTCCAGGCACATGCAATGCTATGACGAGCATGATTATCGAGTTGTTATTAGTCCATTTCAAACAGCAGTATTGGGAAACTAAGGTACCTCCCTTGTATCATTCCCAAACATGATCCATTCTAGGGTCGTCAGTCCTAGTTAATCTCATACGATGGTGTGTTTCTAGGTCGCTGCAAGGGCTGTCAGGGCCGTTACACCACTCCCCCATCACCCTTGTAATGGTTCATCACAAATTGATACAGGCCTAGTTCATACTCTATTCACCACGGCAAAACTCATCACCTCACCACAACTTCAAAGTATGCTCGAGGTCACTACAAAGGGTTGTTGATCGCAATCGTTGCACCACTCCCCCATCACCTTATCAATGTAGGTCGACAGCATGAAATAGTGTCCCATACCACCATAATCAGCTCACAAGTCTGGTTGCTCACTGGTCACTACGGGGAGGCACGTGGCCCCAGCGTAGGCCGACAGCTCGACCACGGTGTCCCATACCACCATGCCCGGCTCTTAGCGGATCGAGGTACCATGGTTAAAAGGGATTTCTAGTAAGTTTGGTACCCTAGGTTCAAGCAGTAGCGTCCAAACATGGTGTACATACATAAGACAGATCGGGTTACTTGACGAGCTCGGCTAGCTCGAGCGCACGACAAGTTGAACGATTGAAGCACATAAGCACTTCGTGTGTCCAACCACTATCGCCAACCGAAGTACGACTCGAGTTTGTCGAACACATCACATGTGGCAACTGAATCTCAACCACAAATTCAGTTTTGTTGTCAATTGCCTGGACTATACAATAGCCCCAAACACAATCAATTTCAGATAGTTAAAGCAGTAATGGATCAAGATTCAAATCATATAATCAAAGTCTGATATTATCCGTTTAGGTCTGCTAGGGCTGTTGCAAGCACTCATTGCTCCACTCCCCCATCACCCATGACGGATCATATTACATAATCATGAATTTAAACATATGCATTACATAGATAAAATCATACAATCAGTTGAGCATGTTATGAAGCATAACACAAGCATGAGTTTGTACATATTCAATTCCTAATCACACAGCTATCCAAGGAAAACATACACATAGTTAAAGGAGTTGAGAATCATATCTCAACACCCTTAAACATTACAATTTACTAACTACTACTCATTCAAACGTTTCAACAAACACTTTAAACTACATACATCAACATACATGACATATGTTGATCACATAGGCATTAGGCCAAATCCTTTCACTAGGGAGTTGCTCCAATCATAACACGCGTACACCCACGACGGATAGTCATGGAAAGTAGGAATCTAAGTTCCATATTCATTTGAACATTTTCACAAACACTTGGGCTACACATTTCAACATATATAGCGTATAGTGGCCGTGGCGTGATTCAGGGCAAATCCTTTCGTCAAAGGGGGGGTATCGCCTATACAACGATCATACATCCATGACAATTAGTCATGGCGAGCACGAATGAGAATTCTATACTCATTCGGTCATTTTCATAAACACTTAGAATACACTATTTTAACATACATAGTGTATATTATCAAAAACATGTATTAGGGCGAGTGCTTTCGCCAAACAAGTATTTTATCCATATATCATATATCAATACAACAAATAATCATGGAAACCACATTTCCAAAATTTATACATATACGGTACTTTCTACAAATACCTAGAGTATGTAAAATTTCATATTCTTCATCTTTAATCGAAATGGAAAACAGACTCCACTTTGTACATGTGCAATTGCATGCAGATCATGAATCTATCATTATCTGACATTGAAAGCATAGAAAACCATAACCTATACACCTAAAGTCTACCCCTTTTGTCGTAGAATCGTAACGGAGTCGATAGAATTGCTAAGCTTCTGTATACGGTAGTTTGGCAACCTATGGAATGAAATCGGTTAGCTATTTCATAACCTACAGCTATCAAAACCCCAAATCCGATTAGGGTTAGGATTTCTACCTAGAAATGACGCCGGAATCGTCGGGAAAGCGATGAGAGTGGGGTGGTGCAGCTTGTGTAGCAGCAGGGAATAGTAGTAGGAGTTTCTCCGACTTCTCTCACTCTTTCTCTCTTTTCTCTCTTCTCTCTCAAGGGTTTCTCTCAAATTCGTATGACTGTGAGAGAGAGGGTTCTAAGGTCCTTATATAGCCTAAAAACACTCCAAAATAGACTTATGGGCAAGGTATGCTTAGGTTATAACCAAAGCGACCCTTTTTCAGCTCAACGGAGCACTTCTGGTGGGCCTCCTTGAGCCAAAGGTCGGACTTAAGCTCACTGACATTGGATCTAGGTTTGGCTAAGTTTTCATTTCAGTCGGATTCCCAGATCACACGTGGCGGACCAGTTTCAGTTCAACAGTCAGCGGATCTCGATCGGAGATTTCGAGTACATGGATATGTTTTGGGAAAATATCCCTAATCCGAGGGTGTAATTTGTTCTGACTCTGATGGTCTGATTGCTTAATACTGATCCGCAAGCGAGAGGTGCCAGATTTCATAAATTTCTATTTTATTTTGAATTAATTTCACATTTCTCACACTCCCCGCTCCGAGCTCAAGCGAATAGCGCTGGGACACTATCTGGATTTGATTTCCAAGATGGTTGTCAAGCCCAGCAAGGCGGTCCTAATTCCTTAACTTCGTGTTAATCGGACTTCCGACATGCGGTCCAGATCTGATACGGAGTTTTGTGATGCTCCCGAAAGCAGACGGGTAATGAGATTGATCCTAGATTTTAGGGTAATGTACCGTCAACGAATCTACAAGTTTTGGGTCTTGCATATCGTATTTAAAGTGATTGATGTTAATTTCACAGGTACTCTAGTTTAACACTAGCTAATTCTCGCCTAATTTCTAAAGGATTTAGTCCTGAGTAATTTTCGTCTGATCTGGTACCTGGGCCTTTGTAGTTTGTATATAAAGTGATCCAAGTTATACTACTTAGCTAGTTTAAGATAGTGTCTAGGATGAAAGTGCTTAGAAAAATTGAAAGAACAAGGTGGTGAAGGGTGGGATTTGTGAAGGAAATGGGTTAAGAAGCGATTTTAGACTGTGAGATTTAGTTCTGACAAGTTAATAAGGTGTTAGGATCGACCCATTGCCTAAGGACGTCTAATCCCAGGTTGGCAAAAATCCGAGATGTTACATGGACCTACCAGAATGGAGAGTCGAGGTGGCAAGAAGTTATACTGATAATTGTTGATGACTTTACCAGATATACGTGGGTAGTCTTCTTAAGGGACAAATCAGAAACTCTCGATGAAGTAAAAAGGGTACTTAAATGTATTCAAATGGAAAAAGGATCCCAAGTCTGTAAGATCCGTAGTGATCATGGATCAGAATTTGAGAATACCAGTTTTGAGAAGTTTTGCAGTGATCAGGGAATAACACATGAATTCTCTGCACCCAAAACACCACAATAAAATGGTATAGTAGAAAGAAAAAATAGAGTGCTTCAAGAAATGGCAAATGTAATACTAAATAGTATGAAGCTCCCTAAAAATCTTTGGGCTGAAGCTGTAAATACTACTTGTTATATTATTAACCACATTTATACTAGAAAATCAAATGGTAAAATGGCCTGTGAAATGTGGTTTGATAAGAAGCCCATTGTCAAATACTTTCGAGTTTTTGGCAGCAAGTTCTACATTTTACGTGACCGAGAAAATCTAGGTAAGTTTGACACCAAAAGCGATGAAGCGATATTTTTAGGGTATACTCTGAATAGTCGAGCATATCGGGTTCTTAATAAGATGACTGGTGTAATTCAAGAGTCCATTAATGTGGTTATTGACGATCACTTGAATACACCTGTCTCAAGTTCAAAAAATGATGAGGTTCTTCTAACTGATAAACCAGGCTCTTCATGAAGTTAACATAACTCTGAACTTAGGATTGTTAAAGACCATCCAACTAATCAGATTCTTGAAAACCCTCTCACAAGTGTTCGAACTCGTAAACAACTAGAAGATATGTGTAATTACATGTGCTTTACATCTAAGATAGAACCGACTAACGTAAAAGAAGCTCTTACTGACGAAAACTGGATAGTTGCGATGAAGATGAGCTCAATCAATATGTTAGAAATGATGTTTGGTACTTAGTTCCTAGACCGAAAGATAAACACATTATCGGAATAAAATGGATTTTCAAAAATAAGTCTAATGAACTTGGAAATATTATTAGAAACAAGTCTAGGCTGGCTGTACAAGGGTACACTCAAATTAAAGGTATCGATTATGACGAAACTTTTGCCCCAGTAACTCGTCTTAAATCAATCAAATTATTTATATCTATTGCATGCTTTAGAAAGTTCAAAATATACCAAATGGATGTAAAGAGTGCTTTCTTAAATGGCGATTTGCATGAAGAAGTGTATGTTGAACAACCAATGGGTTTTGAAGACCCTAAGAATGCTAATCATGTCTACGACCTAAAAAAAGGCACTTTATGGTTTGAAACAAGCTCCCAGGGCATGGTACGAAAAATTGACTAAGTTTCTACTAAGTCATAACTTTATAATGGGAAGTGTTGATAAGTCATTGTTTGTAAAGAAACATAATGATCACATTTTTATAGTGCAAATTTATATTGATGATATTATTTATGGATCTACCTGTGCTAACATGACTATTGAGTTTGCAAATCTTATGAAATCTAGGTTCGAAATGAGCATGTTTAGAGAATTGAATTATTTCCTAGGGTTGCAAGTAAAACAGCTACCTGATGGTTTCTTTATCTCTCAAACTAAATTTGTTCTGAACTTAGTTAAAAAGCGTGGATTTGAGAGTCGAAATTTTTTTGATACTCCTATGAGGACTACTTTAAAACTCTCAAAGGACTCTACAGGTAAGAGTGTCGATCCTAAGCTATATCGCAGTATGATAGGAAGTTTGCTTTATTTAACTGCAAGCCAACCTGATATTGCATTTAACGTAGGAATTTGTGCTAGATATTAATTTGACCCTAAAGAGTCACATCTAATTGCTGTTAAGCGCATTTTGCGATATGTCGATAGTTCAGCTAATGTTGGTCTTTGGTATCCATATGATACTAGTGTGCAATTAGCTGGTTACACGGATGTTGATTGGGCTAGTAACATTGATGATCGAAAATCAACTAGTGGTGGTTGTTTCTATGTAGAGAACTGTTTAGTTTCTTGGAAAAGTAAGAAACAAAGTTTCGTATCGCTCTCAACTGCTGAGGCTGAATACATTGCAGCAGATAATGCATGTACTTAGCTTGTATGGATGAAAAGAATGTTAAGCAATTACGGAATTGCGCAATATTCTATGGTTTTATATTGTGATAATTCCATTACAATTAATATATCTAAAAATTCAGTCCAACATTCACGAACCAAGCACATTGACATTAGATATCACTACATTCGTGAATTAGTGGAAGACAAGACAATTTCTTTTAGAATTTATTCCGACTGAGACTTAACTTGTTGACATATTCACAAAACCGCTCGACAAAAGCAGGTTCGTTAAATTGAAATTTGATCTTAGTATGTGCAATATGAATTGATTATTCATGCATTTCTGTATCATAATGTATATACTTGTTATTTTAAATGATTAAAATTTCATATTGTATGAAAATTGCATAGTTTGGGTTGTGCATGACCAGTCAAGTACATACTCGACTAGTCGTGGCACGACCGGTCGAGCATGTACTCGACCAGCCATGTCGCGCAAGTTTGGTGCTTTATTTGAGGGAAAAATCACTTTTTCCTCATTTCGGGTGTCTTCTCCAATGGCTCCTAGGTCGACTGGTCGAACCCATCATCTATTTCTTAAAGGTTAGTGCATTGTTTTAGTTTTCCTTATAGAATCAAGTTCTTTGTACTCCCTTGTCATCATTTGTGTGGTTTATTTCTTGATTAATAGTTATTTTTGTGGTTTTCTTCTAAAAAATCTGATCTATTGAAAACTCACTCTACCTCTTTTGCAATTTCCTTATTTCTTGATATCTTTGGTGCAAATGGAAGGTATAATCAAGAAGAAAGGATCTCATGGTCCTTCTACTTCTCGGTCAACTCCTATAACAGTGCGCCACCTTCGGTCGCTCGAAGATGATCCCTCTTATGTGTGGGATATTAAGTTGCACAATGTTATAGTAGAACGACCTGTTAATGTTGATCATCTAGCTCCTTTTGATATCCTTCCTCTCCTTCAGTCTGTTGGATGGGATAACATACTGTATTGGGGTGAGCCGGCGTACCGCTTTATTGCGCAGACTATGTATGTATGCTTGCATTATTGATTTTTTTACTTAAAATCTTACATTCACTATCTCAACCAGAGAAGGTCCAATTGATGTGGATCAACATCTTATCTCTGGCTTAATGGATTTACCTGTCAATGATGACAGTATTCCCATTAGCACTCTAGTGGCAAAACCATCTGAAACTGAGAAGTGAATGCTTACTAGAGATTTATACAGTATAGATGCGGAATATAATACTGCTGGAAATACGCTTGTTTCAAAGTATTTGTTACCTAGATACAAAGTCCTTCATAGAATATTCATTTCGAATGTCTATCTTCATTCTGTTAACAAAACCAAACTCACTACGTTGATAGTTCGTATTCTTCATTCCATCATTTCTTGTATATCTATATGTCTTCCTTCCTTGATTTTTCATTGCATCATTCAGTTCCGTCTCCATCCAGGACACAGTGACATTCCTTTTGCTTATCTTATAAATGTGTTAGCCACTCATAGTTTAGTGGCTATGCTTGTAGAAAAAGCTCTCATTCATCACCTACCATTCAACAACTCTAATATTAATAAGATGAATTTGAAGTTAGCCCCAGGCCAAGTCAATGTGGGTGTTGGTAGAGCCGATGCCGTAAATGAGGAAGAATGTGATTTACCTCCAGATGACATCAATATGAATGATATTTTTGATGAGATCGAATCTGATTCAGCAGATGATCCTGATTATCAACCATCTGACTTTGATGCGCGATTGCGCTCACTTGAGGAGAAGGTAGAAAACATGAATGTGTCCCATGACTTGCAATTCATAAATATGCGCAAATATCTTAGGCGCCTTAACAAGGGACTTCATCAACTTGATCCTACCATACCAGCTCCTTCTTTCGGTTCTGATTAGTCCTTGAATATCTGTTTTGTAATAACTTTTATGATACTTGGATTTCTTTTGTTTTATGTGGTTGATTATGCTTGAACAGTGCTTGTTTATGAATTTAATATCTTGACTTTTCTCATTACTCTTCTTATTCTTCCTTATCTATCTAATTATCATTTATTGGATCCTTCCTTTGTCATATTGTGACAAAAAGGGGGAGAGTTTTATCATGCTTGTGGATTATGGATTGTGGATAGGTAGCCATCCATATTTTTTTTTGTAAGGGGGAGTATTGTTGGGGGAGTAGATGCGAATTGTTCTGACCTGTTTTTATAACTGGTGCATGATTCTTTAACCAGGTTGTAACTGGTTTATATTGATAATTGATGCATGATTCTTTATTGTGTATAGTATGCTTATTTTTAACGAAGTGTGTTTTGTCACTAATTTGACAAAGGGGGAGATTGTAAGTGCTATGTTTTCTACCTCCTATTATTGTCAAATTTTGTAGTGTCAAAACCTCTTGGAATTTGTGTCTTGTGTAGCGCTTCTACATATTCAAGACAATGCATCTCATGTACAAGATCAAAGGTCTTTACCTCAAGAACTTCAAATGCAAGATCAAGAGATATAGATGTTCAAATACAACTCAAAGTTTCATGATAGTTCACTCCTTCAAGTTTCAAAGTTCAAGGTTTCAAAGCTACATCTAAAGGCAAGACAGTAGTCTTTACTTTGGTACTCAAAGTTCAAGTTGGAATATAAGTTAAGTACTTCAATTTCAAGCTTCAAAAGGTCTCAAGTTCAAGCTTCATCATATGTCAAGATCTCAAGCTTCGTGAACTTCAAAGAACGACTAACAACTGAAGCAAAAGAAGATTCAATATTCATATATTGCTTACAAGGTATGAATGACCCTAAATTGACCATAGGATAGGTCATTTTGAATACACAATTTAATTGGGTCATTTTATAAGTTTAGAAAGTATTTTTCGACTAGTCTTAGACTAAGTTCGACTAGTCCTAGTACTGTCTCGACCAGTCCAAGAAATCCTCGACCAGTCTTAAGTTTGTTACTAATTTTCAGGATTTTTTGTTATTGCCTCGACCAGTCCTGGATACTGCTCGACTAATCGAGTGAACAGTGCTCGACCTATACTCAACCTGTCCTGCAGGCTCGACTCAAAGTCCAACAACTAAAATGGGTCCCGCACGACCAGTCGTGGACAGGACTCGATCGGTTGTGGAGGTCACTCGACCGGTCAAGCAGGTCCTTCGACCAGTCGTGGAACGGACTAATCATATCGCGCCCAAAATTTTAAAAGTTTGTTGGTCCTTCGACCAGTCGAACCAACCTTAGGACCAGCCGAAAATGCGATTTCTGCACTTATAAATAGAGCACGAATTTTAGAATTTGATATCCAATTCAAGCAAAATTAATACGCCGCTTTGAGAGATAAGTTAGTGATATTCTTTAGCTATTTAGTGCTTATTTCATATTCTCTTTAATTAGACTTTTGCATTTGATTTTGTATTCTACATTCCAATTTTATTTGAAAGATGGATTGAAGTATTCCGATTTCTTGGAATCAAAATCAAATCAAGATTGCCCAAGGTGATTTAATTTAAAATCTATTTAAAACTTATAACCATTTCATAAGTGAGTGTGAACATTGAACATCTACGTTGAACTTCTACTCTGAATTGGTTCTTCCGGGCTTCATCGAAAGGAGAATATCCAGATAAGTATTTTACAGTTTTGCAAATTCATTCTTTTAGTTTCATTGAAATTGTGCTAGAAAAATTTCTTTCTTTTGGTTAGTTTCGCTAGAAGGCATAGACGGGCCAGTTGCTGGCACCGTCTAGCATCCTAGATGAAAAAAAAAAAACAAATACCAGCTTGATCCAGCCACCATGTGGACCCCACATGATGTGAGTGTGGCATCTACACCGTCCACGTAGGGTGGTGGGGTCCAGATGAATGTGGTTTGTCCACACCATCCAGTACAGGACGTGGGATGACCTGATGTATCTGCTAGCCAGGACGTCCAGTCCCTGGACGAGATCTGGACCGTCCAGATCGTGTGGGTCCACTTTAATTCCACGTGGGACCCCTTGGTCTTAGGTGTGTTGCATCTACACCGTCCGTCTGGACGGTGTCATGCACGACCCACCATGATGCAAGCATTCTATCCAACTGTCCATCCAAACCGCTGGACGCTGACCCTCCCACTCTTCCACACACATACACGTATATAGATATATACATATATGATATATTATTATATGTATTATTATATTAATAAAGATGTGGTGGGCCACTCCCACGTGGGACCTACCTTTATTGTATAAATCATCACTGTCCAGATGGGTCTGGACGGTGAGTCTGGGCAATCACTGCCATTGTAATATATATATATATATATATATATATATATATATATATATATAATATATATATAATATATATATAATATTATATTATATTTAAGTGTATAATATATTATATTACAGTATAAAATATAATATATTATGGTGGGCCCCACGTGGGACCCACCAGATGTATATATGTATTTTTACGGTGTGACCACTTCCAAGTGGAAGCCCACCTTGCTGCATTTAATCAGAGTCGTCCATCCATTTTACGTGTTGGGCCACGCTTGTGGACCCCGCTTTGATCTATGTGTTTCATCTGCACCATCCATTTGGACGGTGCCAGGTACGGTCCCACCATGATGGATGTTTTCCATCCAACCATTCATTCATTGGTGGACAACCACGTACGTGGACCCCACCACTATGTATGTGCTTTATCCATGCTGCCCATCAGTGGGCCCCATGACGTCAACAGTCCTGTGGGGCTTGCTACTGTATGTGTTGCATCCAAACCGTCCATCCATTTGGTAAGACTATCTCAAGGCTTGGGACTAAAAATAGGATAAATCCAGTTGTCAGATGGAGCACACTGCAGAAAACAGTGGATTGAACACCCACCATTGAAACCCCTTTTGGGATTACAGAAGTTTTTAACGAATATGATATTTGTTATTCCTCTAAATTCAGTTCTTTGTGACCTTATGAATAAACTGGATGGGAAATAAACCCAATGGTGGGGCCCACTAGAACTTTTTATCACCACTATTATTTGTGATATGGTCCAGATGATCCTTTGGATATGAATTTTAAATAATGTTCTAAAATGATCTCTAACAATGGATGAAGGGTGTAGTTGGTACAGCCTATTGGTATGGCCCATTTAATGTATTAGGGACCCACTTGATGAGGCCTGATGAGATGTATTTGAGGCCCATTTGATATGACCAATTTGATGTATTAGAGGCCCACTTGATGAGGCCCGATTTGATGTATTTGGGGGCCCATTTGATCTGGCCCATTTGATTTGGCCCATTTGAATGAGCCAGTTTAATTCAACCCATTGACTCGGCTCATTTGTATCGGCCCAACTGACTTGGCCCATTTGATCTGGCCCATTGATTCACCCCATTTGATTCGACCAGTTGATACGGCCCGATATTATATACATTGGCCCATGAGTGAGGCCCAATGTGATTCGTATATGCCCCATAAGCGAGGCCCATGATGATGTGTATTAGACCCTTGTATGAGACCGTGGATTCATTATACGATTGACCCTATGAGCATCATTCCTTGGGAGTAATGTTGGTTAAAGGTCCACATTGATGGGCAATGATGGTTGGACGTCCACATCGTAACCTTCCCTTAGGCCTTGTTAGGCCCTTCCTCATCATTCTCTCGCGAGTTAACCCAAACACTTGTGCCCCATTGATTTTAATTGGTCCATCATCGACCGTCTATCTATGGACCCCGCCTCGCGCCGAGGTTGAATATCGAGGTCGATTATCATGACCGATTGCCGATTCCGATTGACATGGTCGATTTACCGATTCCGATTGTCGATCGATTCTGATTGTCATGGCCGATTGTCGATTAGCGAACGAGGCCGATTATCGTGACTAATTGCTGATTCCGATTGACGTGGCCTATTTTTTGGATTCCGATTATCGATCGATTTCGATTGTCGTTGCTTATTGTTGATTAGCGATGGAGGCCGATTATCGTGACTAATTGCCGATTCCGATTGACGTGGTCGATTTGCCGATTCGGATTATCGATCGATTCCGATTGTCATGGCCGATTGCCGATTATCGATCGAGGCTGATTATCGTGACCGATTGTCGATTCTGATTGACGTGGCTGATTTGTCTATTCCAATTATCGACCAATTCTTATTGTCGTGGCCGATTGCCGATTAGCGATCGAGGCCGATTATCGTGACCGATTGCTGATTCCGATTGACGTGGCCCATTTTCCAGTTCCAATTATCGATCAAGGCCGATTATCATGACCGATCGTCGATTCCAATTGTTGTGGCCGATTGCCGATTTCCATTGTCGAGGCCGATTATCGAGGCTGATTCTGATTGTTGAGGACCGATATTGAGGCCGATTGTTGAGGCCCAATGTGATTTATATGCGGCCTGTAGTTGAGGCCCATTTTGATGTGCATTCACCCGTGTTTGAGGCCCAATGTGATGTATATGCGGCCCGTATTTGAGGCCCGTTATGATGTGTATTTAGCTCGTGTTTAAGGCCTAATGTGATGAATATGAGGCCTATGTGATTAGGCCCATTGTGATACATTTGAGGGCCAGGCGATGGAGCCCATTGTGATGTATATTAGGCTCATGTGAGAGGCCCATCGTAATGTGTATTAAGCTCTTGAGTGAGGCCCATGGTGTTGTATATTTGGCCATTGTGTGAGGCCATGGGTCCACTATATGTTAGGCTCTATTGGGTCATTCCTTGGGGGCAATGTTGTTAAATGTCCACATTGTCAAGGTTGATTGTCGATGCCATTTATTGATACCGATTATGAGTATGTGACAGCATAGCATCATGATACATGCCCATACGCATCATCTGCATGTTTGTTATGAGATGTGGTTGACCATTACATATGTCATTGGGCAGATTATTATGAGACTCCCTGATAGGCGGAGGTTATCTCACATGAGCGCATGGTATGCGCAGGATTGATGCATGATTAGATTGTATGATTCATGCATCTTGCATTGTGTATTGTGATTACTGTACGCCCTAGCGACATCAGGGCCGTAACCTCCACAGGCATATCATAGATGGCCAGATGGGACACTGAAAATTTCTTATTAGCATCGAGCTGCCATAGATGGCGTGAGTGAAAATCCTTAAACCCTCTTGGTACCAGCGGACGCCCCAACGTCGAGACCGGGTGGATACATGAGAGCCTGAGTGCCGAATGTCAGGAGGTTGTATCTTCCACTGTGTCGTGGTCGGTTGGGAGGGGGTGTGGCCTTACCCGCCTGAGGGAGTAGGCATAGCTAGGCTGAGTTTGACCAGCTCGTGAATTGGTCTGCTATCGACGTACCGGGTAGATATTGGCTGACTACTGGCTAGGCGAATAGTGAGGTCTCTTCCACTTACCCAGTTGTACGCTTAATGGGGCGGCAAGCTGGTGTAGAGTGTACTAGACCCCGGTGATGATCCCAGATGAACAGTACTAATATGTGGACTTATTGGGCAGGAGTTGTATACTCATTCATTCACTATCCACTCGGGCTGGTGGTGCACAACTATTTGTTACGTGTACCTTCGCAATGGCCAGGATTTCGGTTGGGGCGCGCGACTAACCTGAGATCAGGAGTTTACCACATTGAGTCTGACTATCCAAATGAGGTATAGGACTGGTTTGGATAGAAGTTCCTTGTGATGGACCCCATAGCCTGCGATACTACGTACTATCATCCCGACTTCACACTCCAGCGTGGTCATTTCATTCGCACCACATATTGCATTACATCCGCAGCATATGGCGTATTGGATTACTGTGTTTCTACATTTATATGGTCTAGGTATGGCTGACGCTATACGTGAACTCATCAGGAATTGTATATTGCATTGCATCATCGACATCTGATATTTGACTCTTTATGACTCCTCATTTGCATAGCTGATCTGTATTGCGTACTCTGACATTATTTGACTCATGGACTTGTTAGTATTTCCGCTTACTCTGATATCGTATGATTCATGATCTTACCAGTATTTCCGATATTGTATGATTATGTCATTATATCGAATACTTGGCACTTACCTTGTGCACACACTTACACCACCCTCTAAGCTTTTTATAAGCTTATGCACGATAGATGCATGCAGGTGGCATTAGGTTGCAACAACGTCGAGTTTGGAGTGTGCAGCTGACTTCTGGAGCTTTGATCTTTGATATATGTATTTCCCTTTCAGCATTGTATTCAAATGTTTATATTAGTGGATATGTGATGATGATGTTGCCTTTGTGATTGGGGTAAACTTGTGGTTATGCTTCTTATGAGACAAATGTACGTTGGAAAATTCTCCTTATAGGATCCCAGGATTGGAATATGGCGTATGCGTGTTGGGAGCCGAGAATGGGGTAATACGAAGGCTGTCGGTACCAGATTCGGCGATCGAGAATTTTGTGAGCCCGATTTTCGAGTTTGGAGTGTGACACCCCACTTGGCCCATCATCAAAATACAATTTAATCCTACAAAAACACTCACCGATTGGTCCCTTATTTAGCTCCTTCGACTCGTTAGCTCCTAGGTTTCTCTTTAAGGGTGGATGATGAAGTTTGGATGGTGAGATGAGGGGGTAGGAAGTGGGCCTTGATCTTGTGTTCTCTTTTCTCTCCTTAGGATTTTCTCCCATGGAAGCTTAGGAAAAATGGTGGAGAATGAGATGGGATGGAGTGATGGATGGGAGAGAGGGATGGTGGTGTAAGAGAGAGATGGGTGTGTGTGTGTATAAGGAAGGGATGGGTGAGTGTAAGAAAGGGATGGGTGGAGAGAGAGAGAGAGAGAGAGAGAGAGAGAGAGAGAGTTGACTTTAGGGATGGCTTGTGTAAGAGAGGGATTGGTTGTATACTTGACTTGTGATTGATTGATTGATGTGATAGATGGTAGAGATTCTCTTAGAATTCGCAACGCGTGGCATTTTCCTTGAAATAAATGCAGGCCCGCAAGTCCTGGCCTGGGTAATCCATCGGCGTGGAGGTCGTGGTGTTGGAACCGCGGCGACGACGTGATCGCTAGAGTGAAAGTCTCGGGTCGAGTTGACTCTGATCTACGGGATGCGACTTAGGGTCGCGCGCGAATTCTGATTACATGTTGCGGGTTGCCGGAATTCGACATAGAGGATTGTCGGAGTTTACGGAATGGTACGGTCTAGGATACAGGCCTTACAAGGTAGGTAGTCTAGGTTCATCTTGTGAATGTTTGTGTCATCAAATGGAAGGGCTGCCTCAGGTGCCTCAGTAGGAGAAATGACAACATTATAATGAATGACAAGGCTAGTCATGAGATACGCAAAAGGAACAAATCCATGGCCAGGTTGGATACGAAATTGAATTATTAAATAAAAAATTATAGAGGGAAGACATATAGGAATGTCGGACACAACAACATGAAGAACATGAGACATAAAGGCATTAAGCTCAGACTTATTCTTGAACCTAAGATAGACATTGGAAGTGAAAATACGATGAAAAACTCTATATTTGGGCAACATCTTATTGGCAAGGAGGGCAATACCCGAATTCCATTCAGCATTCAACCGACACAATTTATGGGTAGTTTCTCGATGTTCAGTTTCATTCATCCTTTCAGCAAGGGTAAGTATGGGAATACCTTCATCATTGACACAAATGTCCATCAACCCTAAAATAAGATGCCTATCAACAGGGAATGTCCCTTCTTTAAAATTAATAGAGAATGTCAGATTATTTAAGGATAGTTCACCTATTGACGTATACATTCCTTGTGTTATAGAGTGGTATGCCATTCTGCCCCAATTAAGAATGTTTTCCCAACCAACTGAGGTAAGGATAAGGAGCTGGAATGGAGCAATGTGATCAATGTTCACCATCTTTTCTATGATAATTTCCTGATTGCGGAGATCCTTAACATGCTCTGAATCTTCTTTGGGAGATCTTAGGGTTCTCACCCTAACTAGAGTCGACCTGGAGAAAGTGCCACACGTAGCTTTCCTCTTAGTGCGAAGCTCCATTCAAAGATTGTAATAGAGAAAAATACAAATAAAAGATGGCTTTGGCAAGAATCAAATTTTTGCATAAAACCCACTATCGAGAAGGTGTGAAACTCAAAATAAATCACAAATGAGTGATTAACTAGCAACAATAAACCCAAATCTAGAAGAAAAAGTGAAATAAATCACTTACATGGAGGAAATGGAAATGGTTTGACTAGTGGAGCCACGACTGGTCGAGGAAGAAGAGAGAAATGGAGTGAAAAATGTGTTTTTCCCTCTTTTAATGAGCAAGCTCGATATCCACAACCGGTCGAGTGTGATCCTTGACTCATCGAGGGTCGACTGGTCCAGGACACACTCGACCCGTCGAATATCTAAAAAGAAAAAAAACTCATTTAATTTTTTTGAATGATTTGCAATTTTTATTAACATGAAAAAAAAAAACATGATTTAATTAATTAGAGGTACACATACCAATATCATGTTTTAATTTGGAATGTCTATCCCTGTCAAGCAGTTTAGTCATAATATCAGCCAGCTAATTTTCAGTCTGGATATATTCTAAAAAAATGCTTTTATCCTCAACCAATTCTCGAATATAATGATATCTAATGTCTATATGTTTCATGCGAGAATGTTGAATATGATTCTTTGAAATATTGATTGCACTAGAATTTTCATAGTACAAAATCATTGTATCCTGTGTAATTCCGTAATTAACTAATATTCTTTTCATCCAAACTAGCTGGGTACTAGCATTACCAGCTGCGATGTATTCAGCTTCAGCTATAGATAAAGATACAGAACTCTGTTTCTTGCTGTGCCAAGAAACTAAGCAATTTCCTACATAGAAACATCCACCACCGGTAGATTTTTTATCGTCAATGTTTCCTGCCCAGTCAGCATCGGTATATCCAACTAATTGTACAGTTATATCATGAGGATACCATAGACCAAAATTAGCAAAACTTGCGACATATCTGATTATATGTTTAATAGCAATAAGATGAGATTCATTTGGATCAGACTAGATCTAGCACAAATTCCAACGTTAAAAGCAATATCTTGTCTACTAGCAGTTAAGTATAAGAGACTACCAATCATGCTTCGATATAAGCGAGAGTCTATACTTTTACCTGTTTCATCCTTTGAATGTTTGAGAGTTATACTCATAGGAGTATCAAACTTTTTGTCAATCTCGAATCCAAATTTCTTTAACAAATTTAAAGCATATTTGGTTTGAGAAATGAAAATACCATCTTCCTGTTGTTTTACTTGTAAACTAAGAGAGTAATTCAATTCTCCAACCATACTCATTTCAAACTTGGATTTCATAAGCTCTGCAAACTCAATGGACAAGTTAGTACTTGTACATCCATAAATAATATCATCAATGTATTTTTGAACAATCCATGTGTTCATTATATTTTTTGACTAATAATGTTTTATCAACGTTTTCCATGATAAAGTTGTGACTAAGTAACTTTTCATACCATGCCCTGGGAGCTTGGTTTAGACCATAAAGTGTTTTTTAAAGATGATATACATGATTTGAAAATTTAAAGTCTTTAAAACCCTTAGGTTGTTCAACATAAACTTCTTCATGTAGATCACCATTTAAAAAAGCACTTTTGACATCCATTTGTTATATTTTAAATTTTTTATAACAGACAATAAAAATAAATAGTCTAATGGTTCAAGATGCGCAATTGGTGAAAGGTTTCTTCATAGTCAATTCCTTCTATTTGAGTGTAGCCTCGTACAACTAGTCGTGCCTTATTTCTAATGATATTTTCCATTTCATCAGATTTATTCTTAAAAATCCATTTGGTTCCAATTATATGTTTATCAGATGGTCTCGGAACCAAACACCAAACATCATATCTTACAAATTGATTTAACTCTTCTTGCATGGCCACTATCCAATTTTCATCGATAAGTGCTTCTTTTACATTAACTGGTTTAATTTGTGAAGTGAAACAAACGTAGTTACCGATATTCTCTAAATGTTTTCTTGTTCGAACACCAGTAAGAGGGTTACCTAATATCAGATCAGTAGGATGGTCTTTGACTGATTAGTTCAGTATTAATAGGATTGGACGAAGAGTCAGGTTTCTCGATAAAGTTGACTTCATCATCATCTTCACTTGATGAGGGTGTGATCAGGTGATCATTAATTACAACGTTAATATATTCCTGGATTACTCCTATTATTTTGTTAAGAGCACGATATGCTCGACTATTCAGAGCATAACCCAAGAATATTCCTTCATCACTCTTGGCTTCAAACTTCCCCAAAATTTTTCGATCACGTAATATGAAACACTTCTAAAAATTCGAAAGTATTTGACAGTTGGTTTTTTTATTGAACCATAACTCATAGGCTATTTTATCTTTTGATTTTCTAACATACACACGATTTATAATGTAGCATGTGGTATTAATAGCTTTAGCCCATAAGTTTTTTAGTAAATTCATGCTATTTAGCATAACATTGGCCATTTCTTGTAGCACTCTATTCTTTCTTTCAACAACGTCATTCTTTTGAGTTGTTTTAGGAGCAGAAAACTCATGTGATATACCATGATCTGTACAAAATTAGTAAATTTTATGATGTGTTTGTTATCACATATTTGAGAAATACTTAGGAGATTATGTTTAAGCCCTTCAACATACAAAACATTCTCAAAAGGAGGAAGATTAGAGACTTGAACAGTACCTTGGCCTATATTTTTGCAGTTGCTTCCATCACAAAAAGTAACTGAATCATCATTCATTTCTTTGAAGTTAGTGAATATTGCTTTGTCACCTATCATATGTCTTGAACATCCACTATCCAGGTACCATTTTGAATGGCTAGAAGCTTTGAAGGTTGTGTGGGCAACAAGACATGTAACTTTTGGAACCCATTTCATTATAGTTCTAAGTTTAGGAGTTCTATTGGTTTTTTCCTGTTTTCGGTAGTTGAAATTTCTTCACTGTCTATTAACTTTGATTTCATTTAAGTTAGATTTAAGAAGCTCTTTAAGTAAGTCCACTATTTTTTTAGCTAAAGGATGTTTATTATATCTTTGATTTCTATAGCTGATGGCATTAAAATTAATCTTAGAAGCTTGAAAAGGTTTTGGATTTTTGAAACCATTTTGGATATAGTTTTTCAAATTCTTTCCTTTTGAGTTTGAGGATTCACCTTTTACAAATATAGGAGTTGCATTTTTATATATCAGTGAACTATCTTTAATATAGCCCAGACCCTGAAATAGCGGTGAAGACCGCTTGAGTTGAAGTCGGAATATGCCAATATGTCTTAGAGGGGGTGAATAGGATTTTTAAGGTTTTTACGATTTATTTAAAATCCTACTTCACTAATCCTATGATAATGCAATTATCCGGATTACTCAAATGTAACTCTACTAGCTTCCAAGCCAGGTAGAGGATTCAATCACAAACTAATCAAGATATAGCAATATGCAACTTAGTCTATGTTGGATGTGACTGTGTATGTGTGTGAGATGTGATCAGATATATGAATACGAATGCATTGACATGAATCACACATATAGAAAAGCGATCACAAACACAGTCATTTTATAGTGGTTCGACGATAAGTCTACTCCACTCCTGGCTGCCGCACTCAACCCTTAAGTGTACCAAATTTCACTAAGGAGGTTTCCCAGGATTCACATCAAACCTAAGGTTTTAAATCAGGTTCACCTACAACCATTACACGGAAGTTTCTACTCGGTTCACCTCTAACCCTGGAGTTTTACTGGTTCACTCCTAACCAGTTGTTTATGCTCTCAATAGAGCAAGGGTCCAGACAACGCACCCGGATGTTTATGCTCTCCACAGAGCAAGGGTCCACACTACGCACCCGTCACGTACACTCCCGCCGGAGGCCTCCTACGAGGGCTTCAAAGGGCGAGAACCACTTAAGACCCAATCCGAGAAAGGAATGATCACAAGTGTCCTCTTGGATTCTAGATACTTATAGATAAGTTGATGAGTCCCATTAAACGCAATGTCGAAGATCTCCTCCTCCTTATTGACGAAGAGTCTTCTGCTCCCTTGATCCGCAACATAAGATGGTATACCAATACTTAGCTTAGGGTTGGGTCAAGGTGAAGATGGAATCCTATTCTCTAAAGATTTTCCTATAAGGAAGATAGAGTAGTTCCACTCTTATGCATTCAAGGCATCTCAGCTTAATGATTTGCCATGAAAGTTCGTTCCCTAATCCACTCTATTAAATGTCAATGGTGAGAGTGGATTGGAGGATGAACTCCCTCGAGAGAAAGGGCTTTGGATATAAGATATAAGTTGAAACACTCAAAAACTCTCTCTATTTTCTCTCACAGCAACAAAAGACAAGTCCTCTATATATAGGCAAAGAGTTCTAACAGATATAAAATGGTCACATTTATGACAGAGTTCGATATCATCGAGCAGGTTCGATATCATCGAGCGTATACTCTCGATAGCATCGATGGTTTGCTCGATGACTCGGACTCGATGTCATACGCTTTTGAAACTTTCTGCCAATTGGTCGATGTATCGAAACCATTGTCGATGTCATCAAATTTCGAACTCCGATTTCATCGATGACAGGATCGATCCATCGACATTTGAAAAATGAGAGAGACTTGACTTTGAAATATTTCAGGATATCAAGATTGATCGGGGATCCATCGAGATCATCGGAATTTGAATGTCGATGATATCGAGATCAGAGTTGAGGCATCGATAAATCCAGAGTCGAGATCAGGATATCTTGAGCTTGCTGGACAATTTATGACTTTGTTCGATGCAATCGATTTGGTGTCGATATCATCGATATTTGAATATCGATTGTATCGAAGGGCCCCCAATCACACTTAAGAACAACCTGAAATATCTGCTGTAAGATATGTGCGCCCTCGATCGATATAATCGATGGACTTTCGATGTTATCGATATTTGAATTCAGATCATATTGGAAGAGCTTCGATGCTATCGAAGGATTTTGAGATTTTCTTTAAAAAACAGGGGCGCCGGAAAACTGCCTGTCGATCTTATCGAGCCACTCCCAATGGACTCGAGATTTGAGTATCGATGATATCGATAGGTGTATCAATACATCGATAATTCGTCCAGATATATTATGAAGTTGCTGGACATATTTAGTACTTTTATCAATGATATCGATATGTGTATCGATACATCGATAAATTTGTCCAGATGACTGTTTAGTTGCTGGACACTTTTGGTCCACTTATCGATAATATCGTTAAGGTATCGAGGACATCGACAGAGCAGGTTGATCATATCGAGGGTGTTTCAATAAGATCGACAAGGCAAGAAAAACATAGAGATTTTCCTATTTTGAAAAAGTTTTCTCACCTCAAAAACCCTAAGATGTCTATCTTGTTTTAAGGGTTTTAATCACCTAGTATTTTGCGACATAGATGTGAGGCTATGATTTACCTATTGCGAGCTTCCACACATCCGGTTGAGGCAGACGCTTGAATTATTCTTCCTATCAAGCTCTGTAGACAGTCTGACTCACCATTCACGTAACTTGACAAACCAGGGCACTAACAGGTGCACTTCCAATCTCCCCCTTTGTCAATTACATGAAAAAATACCCAAAACACCCTTGAATACAACTGGACAAACACACCCTAAATTGTGTGTACATGTTTTCACACAATTTTATAATTTTTCTACCCTATGTACACAACCAGTAGTATCTGCTCCCTCTTACTTCAAAACTCCCCCTTTCTTGGTGCAGCTGCTCCCCCTAACACCTGCAACAACATTAGATATACAATTTTTCGCTCGGGGTGTTTTCTGTTCTCCCCCTTTTTGTTAGTCATTGGCAAAGGTATAGCAAGTGATATTGACTGAAGAGTGAATTGCATGGGAGAACCAACAAATATAGATGTATAAAGATGAAATCATTGTTTCGATGTTATCGAGAAGTTGTTGATTGATTCAATCGAGTATGTTCCCGATGTCATCCACGATTATGTGACTTTTCATATTCTAAGGAGTCGTCGATAGTATCGACTCACTATCGATTTAATCGAAAATGTCCTATCGATAGTCCAATCGCCGATGAATGATTCTATATTTTCAGACGATCCTTCAAGTATGCTCTTAATATTTCTATGAAACAACAGTATACTTGGAAAAATTATGTACAATCACTGTACACAACAAAATTATAAACATATAAAATGTTTATATACAAAAATTTGAGGTCAAGAACCTCAGATATATCATTTAAAGCTCAGCAAAACTTGCATCATTTCAGCAAATATCCAGGTCTAGATGCATGACTTGGACTTGTCCTTTTATGCTTGGAATTTCAAGGTATGTAAAGATTAGTCATAAGACAATTTTATTTTTCTTTTTTTATCCATTTTGAAACAGACTTCTTTATCCTGTCTTTTATCTTAGGTGGTGATAGATGAGTGTTTCTCCTAGGTGGACTCTTGACATTTTGTGTTTCTCTGATCGGTTTGAATTTACCAATACAATTTTGTCCAGAGTTATGTGAAGTCCGTCTAGGTATTAGGCATTCAACCTCATAATGACCCGTATCACCACATAAATGACAAACTGGAGAGATTCTTATATTGCTTCCTGAAGCAGCCGATGATTTAGTTGTTGGTGCTACATTTCCTGTTTTCTTCTTAGTTTTCTCATACCCTAGGCCACTCTTGTCCTTTCCGGGCCTTCCCATCCCTAACATCCTTTCAAGCTTTTCACCACTCTGTGAAATTTTATAGTTTATTTCAACAAATTTTCTAGATTTCTCTAAGTCATAGCGGAGTGTGTGATTCTCATTCTTGAGATGCCTATTTTCATCTTCTAACAATTCAATTTGTTTGGTAAGCTTAGATGATTCAATTTGTTTGGTAAGCTTAGATGATTCAGTCTTTCCAACTTGTCATTATCTGCATAATATTGCTGTAAATCATTAATTAGGTGTGAATTGATCTCTAGTGTTTTATCCAGATCTTTTTGTAGTAGTATCTTCTTGTCTTCTGAGATTCCAAGTCTCTTAAGAATGTTGATGCTATGAGTATAGAGTTAATTGTAAGCATATTGCAACTTATCCTTTTCTATTTCTTCTTCATTTCCAATTTCTTCATCATTAGATGGAAATGATTCTATAGCTTGCTGTTCTTTTTTGTCCTCAGATTCAGTGGGAATGATCGAAGCAGTGGAGACCATGAGAATTTTCAATGATTTCTGATCTTCATTGCTTTTTGAGTCACTAGATTCTGAATTTGACTCATCTGTATCATCCCACGTGGCGGCCATTGCCTTGGCCTTGGTTTTTCTGTTTGGGCATTCGGTTGATAGGTGTTCATACTCCTGACAGGCATATCATTGAGGTTCTTTGGTTCTTCGACCAAATTTGCCTGCAGGGAGTTTGTTGTTCACCTTTCTCCCTCTAGAGGGACGGCCGCGATTCTTCTGAAAGAATCTCCTGAATTTTTGTACCAGCAAGGCCACTTCCTCATCATCATCCTCTCTTTCACTTTCACTGTCCTCATGAGTTGTTTTCTTTGAAGTTTTTAGGACAGTGTTTTTAGATTTTTGGGATTGAGTGAAGTGTAGTTTAAAAGTTTGTAAGGAACCTACTAGTTCTTCTACTTTCATCTCGTCTATGTTCCTACACTCCTCTTTTGTTGTTACCTTGGGATTAAACCGTTTCGGTAGGGATCTTAGAATTTTCCTATAAATTTTCGATACTGGAGCTTTTTCTCCCAATCCACCCATGGAGTTGCAAATGATGTTCAATTTGGTGAAAAACTCCATGAATGTCTCATGCTCCTCCATTCTGAGACTTTCGAACTATGAAGTCAAGAGTTGTAGTTTGGACCTCTTCACAGTGCTTGTGCCTTCATGGGTTGTTTCCAGTAAATCTCATGCTGCTTTTGATGTCCCACACATACTTATCTAATTGAATATATCCTGGGACACAACACAGTAGATAACATTCATAGCCTTGGCTTCAGATGTTTGCCTTTCTTTGTTGAATGCTATCCACTTTTCTTTGGGTTTGGGCTTTGTAATTGTTGTGCCACTATCAAGTATAATTTGTTCAGTAGGTGGCACATATCCTCTTTCAACTATATCCCAAACGTCATGATCCAAAGATCTCAGAAAGTAGTGCATCTGAGTCTTCCAGTATGCATAATTTGAGCCGTCAAATACTGGAGGCCTGGTGACTGATAAGCCCTCTCCTTTGGCCATATTCCTAACTCCAGTCAAGATCACTCTCTAGGCAGTGAAGCCCTTAAAGAGAGACCCGCTCTGATACCAATTGAAATAGCGGTGAAGACCACTTGAGTTGAAGCCGGAATATGCCAATATGTCCTAGACAGGGGTGAAAAGGACTTTTAAGGTTTTTACGGTTTATTTAAAATCATACTTCACTAATCCTATGATAATGCAATTATCCGGATTACTCAAATGTAACTCTACTGGCTTCCAAGATAGGTAGAAAATCCAATCACAAACTAATCAAGATATAGCAATATGCAACTTAGTCTATATTGGATGTGACTGTGTATGTGTGTGAGATGTGATCAGATATATGAATACGAATGCATTGACATGAATCACACATATAGAAAAGCGATCACAAACACAGTCATTTTATAGTGATTCGACGATAAGTCTACTCCACTCCCGACTGCCGCACTCAATCCTTGAGTGTACCGAATTTCACTAAGGAGGTTTCCCAGGGTTCACCTCAAACCTATGGTTTTAAATCAAGTTCACCTTCAACCTTTACACAGAGGTTTCTACTCGGTTCACCTCTAACCCTGGAGTTTTACTGGTTCACTCCTAACCAGATGTTTATGCTCTCTACAAAGCAAGGGTCCACACAATGCACCCACCACGTACACTCCCACCGGAGGCCTCTTACGAGGGCTTCAAAGGGCGAGAACCACTTAAGACCCAATCCTAGTGTAACAGCCTGGATTTTTGCCAACCTGGGATTAGACTTCCTTAGGTAATGGGTCGCTCCTAACACCTTATTAACTTGGCAGAACTGAATCCCACAGTCTAAAATCGCTTCTGAACCCATTTCCTTCACAAATCCCACCCTTCAACACCTTGTTCTTTCAAATTTTCTAAGCACTTTCATCCTAGACACTATCTTAAACTAGCTAAGTAGTATAACTTGGATCACTTTATATACAAACTACAAAGGTCTAAGTACCACCTCAGACCGATATCACTCAGGACTAAATCCTTTAGAAATTAGGTGAGATTTAGCTAGTGTTAAACTAGAGTACCTGTGAAATTAGCACCAATCACTTTAAATGCGATCTGCAAGACCCAAAACTTGTAAAATCATTGGTGCTAGGTTACCCTAAAATCTAGGATCAATCTCATTACCCGGCTGCTCTCGGAGCATCTCGAAACTCCGTATCAGATCTGGACCGCACGTCGGAAGTCCGATTAACACGAAGTTAAGGAATTAGGACCGCCTTACTGGGCTTGACAACCATCTCGGAAATCAAATCCAGACAGTGTCCCACGGCTGTTCGCTTGAGTCCGGAGCGAGAGAGTGTGAAAACACTTATTTTCTTTACAAAATAAATATCTTGAATAGTAATCTGGCACGTGTTGCTTGCGGATCACTTTTAAGCAACCAGACCGTCAGAATCAGACCAAATTACACCCTCAGATCAGGAGAAATTTCATACACATTTACATGTACTCGGAATCTCCGATCGAGATCCGCTGACCGTTGAACTGAAACTGGTCCGCTACGCGTGATCTGGAATCCCGACCAAAACGAAAACTTTACTAAATGTAGATCCGGTGTTAGTGAGCTTAAGTCCGACCTTTGGCTCAAGGAGGCCCGCCAGAAGTCCTCCGTTGAGCTGAAACTGCCCCGCTTTGGTTATAACCTAAGTATACTTTGACCTGGAGTCTATTTCGGTGAGTTTTTAGACTATATAAGGACCTTAAACCCTCTCTCATTGCAGCCATACGAATTTGAGAGAAACCCTAGAGGGAGAAGAGAGAAAAGAGAGAGAAAGTGTGGGAGCAGTGAGAGATTCTCCCTGCCACTCTTCCCTGCCGGTCCACGAGCTCCACCACTCCGTTCTAATCGCTTTCCCGGCGATTCCAGCTCCATTTTTAGGTAAGAAACCCTAACCCTAATCTGATTTGGAGTGTTGATGGTTGTAGGTTATGAAATAGCTAACCTACTTCATTCTATATGTTACTAAACTGCCGTATACGGAAGCTTAGCAAACCTATCGACTCCGTTACGATTCTACGACAAAAGGTGCGGACTTTAGGTGTATAGGTTATGGTTTTCAATGCTTTCAATGTCAGATAATGATAGATTCATGATCTGCATGCAATTGCACATGTACAAAGTGCTGTCTGTTTTTCGTTTCGATTAAAGATGAAAAATATGGAATTCTACATACTCTAGGTATTTGTAGAAAGTACCGTATACGTACAAATTTTGGAAATGTGTTTGACATGGTAAATTGTTGTATGAATATATTATATGTGGATAAATTACTTGTTTGGCGAAAGGACTCGCCCTAATATATGTTTTACTTATATACACTATGTATGTTGATATTGTGCATTCTAGAAAATACCATATACGTATAAAATTTGGAGATGTATTTGCCATGATTATTTGCTGTATGAATATATTATACATGGATAAAATACTTGCTTTGTGAAAGGATAGACCTAATACAGGTTTTGCTAACATACACCATGTATGTTGTAATAGTGTATTCTAAGTATTTATGAAAATGACCGAATGAGTAAAGAATTCTCATTCGTGCTCGCCATGACTAATTGTCATGAATATATGATTGTTGTATTGGTGATCCCCCTTTGACGAAAGGATTTGCCTTAAATCACGCCACGGCCAATATTCACTACTTATATTAAAATGTGTGGCCCAAGTGTTAGTGGAAATAACTGAATGAATATGGAACTTGGATTCCTGCTTGCCATGACTATTCGTCGTGGGTGTACTCGTGTTATGATTGGGGCAACTCCCTAGTGAAAGGATTTGGCCTAATGCCTATGTGATCAACATTTGTCATGTATGTTGATGTATGTATTTTAAAGTGTTTGTTGAAATGTCTGAATGAGTAGTAGTTAGTAAATTGTAATGTATAAGGGTGTTGAGATATGATTCTCAACTCCTTTACTATGTGTATGATTTCCTTGGATAGCTGTGTGATTAGGAATTTGATATGTACAAACTCATGCTTGTGTTGTGCTTCATAACATGCTCAACTACTTTTATGATTTTATCTATGTGATGCATATGTTTAAATTCATATTTACATTGTATGATCCGTCATGGGTGATGGGGGAGTGGAGCAACGAATGCGTGCGACAACCCTGGCAGCCCTAAATGGGTAATACCAGACCTTGATTGTATGAGTTGAATCTTGATCCACTACTGCTTTATCTATCTGCAATTGATTGTGTTTGGGGCTATGATTATAGTCCAGACAAGCGGTACCAGAATTGAATTCGTGGTTGTGATTCATTTGCCACGTGAGATGTGTTCGACGAATTCGAGTCGTACTTCGGTTGGTGATAGTGGTTGGCCACACGAAGTGCTTATGCGCTTCATATCGTTCAACTTGTTGTGCGCTCGAGCTAGCCGAGCTCGTCAAGTAACCCGATCTGTCTTATGTATGTTCACCATGTTTGGACGCTACTGCTTGAATTTAAGGTACCAAACTTACCGGTGAAATTCCTTTTAATCATGGTACCTCGATTCAGTAAGACTCAAGAGCCGGGCATGGTGGTACGGGACACCGTGGTCGAGTTGTCGGCCTACGCTGGGGCCACGTGCCTCCCGTAGTGACTAGTGAGCAACCAGACTCGTGAGCCGATTATGGTGGTATGAGACACTATATTCGTGTTGTTGGCCTACATTGATAAGGTGATGGGGGAGTGGTGCAACGAATGCGAGCAACAGCCCTGGCAACCTTTTGTAGTGACCTCGAGCATACTCTAAATTGCGGTGAGGCGACAAGTTTTGCTGCAGTGTATGGAGTATGAAACTAGGCCTGTTTCCGTATGGCGATGAATCGTTAAAGAGGTGATGGGGGAGTGGTGTAACCTTTGTGCGTAACAGCCCTGGTAGCCTTTGCAGTGACCTAGAAAACACACCATCGTATGCGATTAAATAGGACTGACGACCCTAGAATGGATCATGTTTGGGAATGATACAAGGGAGGTACCTTAGTTTCCCAATACTGTTGTTTGAAATGGACTAATAATTACTCGAAAATCATGCTCATCATCGCACTGCATGTGCCTGGTAGATGTGGAGCACTGAGGGATGAACGCATTCGCGAACGTAAGATGGTGTCGCATGAGGGTGGTTTGGCAAGGGCATTCATCATGTCATTTCATACTTGCATTTAATAAGAATAGTTAGGATTGTTTGATTGTACTGCTTTATCATTACTGCTTGACTGAATTGATAACATGTTAACCTATGCTTTACTGTTCCACTGAGTTAATCACTCACTCCCACGTTACGGGACGGTGTTATACACACCAACCAGATTTGTTGAGTTTTAGGTGATGGCGATGCTTATTAAGCAGAGCCGGACCACTACTATGATGTTGAGGAGTTCTCCTACATATAACTCTCTGACCAGTCTATGAAGACCTGGTATTATATTGACGGGGCTATGGTACTTGGAATAGAAGACATTACACTTCCTCACATTTGGTATATTTTAGAACTGTACTTGTAATTATTTAACCTAATAACACTATCACACTCTGGAGACCCACCATTGTTTTTATATTGTATATATATCTATCACAGTCTTCCGCTTGCTAATTCACAGTCTCTGGAGTATGATATTCTGTTTTGGCTTAATCTCACTCATGCACTAATACAGACAACATTCAATCATCATTATCTATGTTGCATCAGTGATGTTCTGGAAACTCGAGAGTTGAGTTACTACTCGACCCTCGATTTTTTAGGATGTTACAGTTGGTATCAGAGCATGATTTGGATTAAACTGGACCTGGGTTATGGTCACACGATGCACTCTGATGCACTCTGACTTAGGAGGGAGCGACGGAACGTAGAAACAGTCATACGTATCCCGATTTCGCCATTTGGCGAAGTTCATCGAAAATGGGCATTTTGATTGGGTTCGTACTCGATCCTGATCGCATGAGTCGATCTCAAATCACTTATAGGCCGTCTATTAAGGAGTCTAGATCACAATCCACCTCATCCCAACCGTTGAAAATCGATAGAATACGGGATAAACGTGATGAGGATAACTACTCTGAATCCTCGGAGCTTCTCTGGACTCCTCATAGAGACTTCTCGAATCCATGAGGAAAGAAAGCAGAAAGTAGAAATAAATTCTAATAAATTCAAAATTGATTAATGAATGACAAAAGAAAAATGAGTTCACAATCCTTTAAATAGGGATACCAAGTAATGGAAAAGAAATTAGAAACAAACTACAACTAAAACTCCTAGAATTCGCAACTTACTATAAGGTTGTGATGTCTACTAGTGCACAAGGTTTTCGGCCAAAAATAATAAGTGTCCTATTTGGCTTCACCAAACCATTCTCCTAATTATTCTAAGTCCTTTTCACGATGGGCGTAACTCCTAAAGCCCGACAATGAAGAGTAATTAAACCAAAACTACTATTTTTAGTAAAATGAAATTGAAACAAGGAAACGACTATCAATCGGAGGGTTTTTTCACAATTTCGGATTGCGCAACCCAGCATAGCTGGGTTGGTTGGCTTCAGTAGCTCGTTCTATCCCAAATTCATATATTTTACGTCAGATAACTCATTCCAAATTGCAAGATACGTCCGATTTGACCCGAAATGACTCGAAGCGGAGTTGGGGGCCACACGCGTCAATCCGGGGGTGAACCAAGTGGACCCAGGGTGCATTTGGCAACTTGGGAGGGTGGAGAACACCACCCAACTGCGGCGGCAGCACGCCGGGCAAAGTGGACCGCGGTGGAACCGCGGTCACCGCGGTCGACCGTTGTCAGGCTTGGCCATACGGGTCGAGCAGGGTCTGGTCATGGTCGGCCTGACCCCCTGGCTTGTGTGGTGCATGCGGAATTGCTGGGGGGCCCCTATTTCACATCGCTTTGCCCCCCTTTCTCTTATTTCACCCTTCCAAGCCCTCCAACTTGCTGTTTTCCCTCTCAAACCTTCCCTCTAATCACTCATTTCATCATTTCCTGCCCAACTCATCCTCCTCCAACGTTTACAACATAACCTACCCCCTACCCTCTCCATTCTTTCTGATTTGAGCACTTACATTCCTCATTTGGAGCTCAATTCGGGTAAGCTCTCAACCCATCCCATCTATTCATTTTTCTCCTTCAATCCCTGTCCGTTGGGGCCTTTATAATCCTTGTTGAGACTCAAACTCGTGGAGGAACAAACCTCCAGCCCTTACTCTTTCTCCCCTTCACTTTTCATTCACTTTCCATGACCCTATTCAAATTGGTTACGACCATTTTCTCGATATCCAGATTTTGGAGTTGTGTACGCATCATTATTAGGGAGTTCGCCAGGAGCTAGTAGCGAGTACTTGATTTTAGACGGATATTTGTTTAGGAGTGACTGCTTGTGCATACCTTGCACCTCCCTCCATGATTTTCTTATTTGGGAGTTACATTCAAGAGGGGTCGCGGGTAATTTCAATCGAGACAAGACCATTGCCCTAGTTAAGGATAGGTTTCATTGGCCAAGCCTCAAGCGAGACGTGACCAAAATTGTAGGGTCATGTCGTACTTGTCAATTGGTAAAGCAGAAGAAGCAAAATACAGGATTATACACACCTTTACCAGTTCCATTCATCCCTTGGCAGAACATCAGTACGGACTTCGTGCTTAGACTCCCCAAGGCTATTCAGAAACACAACTAAATATTTGTTGTGGTGGAACATTTTTCTAAAATGGCCCACTTCATTCCTTGTTCTAAGACCTCTGACGTATCTTATGTTAACAAGCTGTTCTTTAATGAGATCGTCAAACTGCATGGGTTACCAAAAACCATAGTGTCTCACTGTGACGTGCGATTCATGAGTTACTTTTGGAAGACACTATGACATATGATGAATACTAGGCTCCAATTTTCTTCTGCCTACCACCCTCAGACCGATGGTCAGACTGAGGTGGTCAATATGAGCCTAGGAAGTTTGCTCAGATGTTTAGTCGGGGAGCACACCAGGATGTGGGACACCGTACTACCTATAACCGAGTTTGCATTTAATAGTTCTATCAATAGGTCCACAAATCTAAGTCCTTTTGAAGTCATTACTAGTATAAGCCTAAGAAGCCAATTGATCTTGTCCGTATGTCATTGTCCCATAGGCCATAAGAGTCTGTAAAGTCCTTTGTGCATCACATTCATTCATTGCATCAAGAAATCAGTTGAAAGATCACTACTAGTAATGAACATTACAAATTTTCTACAGACCAGCATAAACTTTTCAAGGAATTCATTGTAGGGGATTCTGTGATGGTCCGCATTAGGCTCGAGCGGTTCCCTTAGGGAACCGTTCGTAAATTACACGCGCATAGCGTTGGACCATTTAAAATTATAAAATGAAATGGTCTCAACGCGTATGTGGTAGAGCTTCCACCTTCCATGGGAATTTGTTCCACATTCAATGTGAAGGATATAGTTGCTTTTCAAGGGACCACTGATACATTGTCCGGCCCTTCGCCCAACCATCCTGATTCCCCAGACCTATCCCTTGATCCATGGCCTCTTCCCGACCCTTCTTCCTAACCTCTACATTCCATACCTACCTTCCCACACCCAGAGAGGAAATAGAGGATATTCTGGATCATCAGATCGTACCAACATCAGATGACGGGTTTCAAAAGTACCTAGTTAAGTGAAGTCACGCCTAGCTTCAGACAGTACGTGGTTCACTAAGGAGAAACTTCAGAGACTTGATCCTGACATTTTAGAGCGGTTCAGGAGTTTTGTTTTACCAGTGGCGAAATCTTCACAGCTAGGGAGAGTTAATGGGGACATCACGCGCACACGCATGCCCTCTACGTACGTACGTAAGGAGGAGTGCCCCACCATCGATCTGGATTGATGACGACGTCTAGGGAGGGCCTCCTAGTTAGAGGACTACGTTTTGGTTCGTTGGAGTGGACCCAAGCGTCATGTGAATCCCACCATGGGTTCTCATGATCGTAGATCACCATTCTAAATAATTTAGTACTTTAGTTTTGCTTATTATTGTTATTAGGAATATCATGGACAGTTTAGATTGCGTTGATTAGTTGTTATTTTTTATTACTTTGTCTCCAAGTAATAGGGTGCGCACATGGTGAGAGTTTTGGCGTATAAGATTTTATTATAAATAGGCATCCCTTATAGTATTTTTTACTCTTTGAAGATTGAATAAAATTTAAGCTTTTTCATGCTCCTCTCTAAGTTGTGAAAGCCTAATTGGGTGCAAAACTCTCCCTTCTTCGAAGGGCTACTACCGTGGTGCGAAGCCACACCCATCTCAATTCACCCCCACCTTCTACCATCCATATTTCTCTTCTCCTACAGTCATTCCACGTATAAATCCATTATTATTTTGTAGCCGTTCCTTCTCTATAACAAAATTTTGAAATTAGGCCCTATAGGAGGGCTGAAACTTCGACGGAGTACCATGCACGGACTGTACGTCGGATCGAGCTGAAACTTGGAGGATTTGTAGCCCAGCCCTTGCCAACCAGCCCCAAGGAGGGGGTTTTGGGTTCGTGGGCCCCATGCACTTGCAGACGGCCCTCTACAAACGTACGTAGGCCTGGCCTGCCGTCCACATGCGCGGGCTATCTTCAAGTGCACTCTTTCCTCTCTTTCACTCCTCTTTTACCTGATTCCCTTAACCCTAACCTTAGATCGTCTTAAATTTCAATTTCTTGCCCATTTTTTCTAACCCTAGGGTTCCCCGAATTGAAACTTGTGAATCCCTTAGATTGGGGAAATATTTTTGTGCATGTGTGGATGACTTTACTCTCATTTGAGCATTGTTTGGTCTATAACTTTAATTGATCTAGCCCTAGCATGTGTAGGCCTAGACCCACATAGATTCCCTTGTTGAATGCTTGACTTTTTTGTGGGATGTGGAATTTTGTGTGATTGTTTCTGAACTAGTATGATCTAAAGCCTGAACTCTTGCATAACATATCTAGTTTTCATATCCTGCATCAAAAGGCCTTTGAAAGAACCACCTATAATGCACACTATTCTAAAATCCTTACCGTTAGTTTCGTGTAGGGCCCACCATGGTTTCTATATTCCATCCATTCCGTTCCTCTGACTTTCCTAGTTAGGATGAAAGAACCACCTAAAAAGCACATTATTTAAAAACCCACGTGGGCCATTCCCCATGAATTTATATATGTTTTCGGTATAATTTATACGGTTCCATGTAAGATGATCCATTATCCATTCCCATCTTTCATATATTTAAAGAGACAAATTCAAACATCTCTCTCTCTCTCTCATGGAAATCCCAGGGCTTGTATTCTCTGTTTGGGTCTTCTCTATTTGTTTGTGCATATGCAGGAATGGGGTTAAAGGTTCTCATCAGGTGTACAAAAATCTCCAATCTGTGGAGGTTTCCAAAGTTAATATAGCCAGTAGGAAGTTAAGAACTGGGTACCACTTCCAACCACATTGGATCAATGGTATGTTTCCCAAACACTCCCTTTATTTATCCTCCGTTTAGCAACCAAGTTCAGACCAATTCGAGTTTTTTTTTTTTTTTCCTTTTTCAAGTCTTTATGAAACTCAATTGAGTTGAGTTAACTAGCCAAGTTGAATTGTTTGGAAGTGTTTTCAAACATAGGTTGAGGATTAAAAATTAGTAAAAACCATGCCACATTACTAGGTATGCAAATTAGTAAAAACTTGAACATTTAAATAAACAGTCTCTGTGCGTGTGTGGCCGACCTGATGATGTTTGAATAGCCTCAGATTTGGCCAGATTGTCCACAATGGGTCCTACGCATGTTGTGTTTTCACATGCATAGGTGCAAATCAAATTCGATATGTAGGAAGTTTCATGCTCCCTGTTCTTTCTTCTTTTGATTTTCATGTGTTGTATCTTCCTAACATGGTGCATGAAAAATATTATGTATGGCATAATCTTACTATGAATTCACTTTGTACAAAATGTTAGATTCCTAGCCAACTTTATTACAGAAGCCGAGATTATCATTAAAAGAAGCAGGGTGAATGAACTGTTTAATATTTCCGCGATCTTTTCTCTTCCTCTCTCTCTCTCTCTCTCTCTCTTTCTCTCTCTCTTTCTTTTTGCTTCAATATCTTTTATTTTTATTTTTATCTTTTCTTGAAAGATAAGCAATTTTATTAAAAAGGAAAGGAAGCTACCAAAATGAGGAGCATAAGCTCTACAAAGAAAAACTTGGAGTATTATGAAATATTTGCATCATGATCAGCTTGAATGTAGTTTTTCATGTTTTTAAGAGGATTAGAAAGGTTGTAAGTATCATTTTTTTCCTCCTCTTACATCTATTTGTATCAAGTTTCATTGAGAAATGTTGTTATGACGCTATGATATACATTTCTAAAATACATGGTGATTGATTGACATTCTTTGTTATTATGGAGTTATCCAAACTATTGACAGTATGGGCTTCAGGTCCAGTGTGGTTCATGTTTCAATGTCAGTTCATAGAAAATTCAGAGTTGTAATGGTTGGTGGGTTGTTGAAAAGGCCTAGCTATATGTCCTAAAGGGGGGGGGGGGGGGGTTGAATAGGACTATGCCAATTTTAAAAATATACCAGCGGAATTAAACAATAAGATAGCCTTATAAACAAGTAATTGAAAGATAGAACTTTAAATAAATCACAATATGGAAATGTAAAGCAACCTCAATATTTTGGTATTGAGAGGCTAATATGAATGATGTTCTAAGGAAAACCTTGCACCATAAAAACCAATGGTTTATGGCAGGACAACCTTACTAGAATGGTATAAGTATCAATATCTCAAACTGAAGAGGAATAAAGGAAATAGCAAGAATTGAAATTCTACACTATTAAAACATTCCCACAATGCTTAAAATGTAAATATTACAACATTCACATCCACACATACATTCCACAGCTTTGAATGATAAAAGATAGAAATTAAATAAACATTCAAACCACAAGATAGAGAATTATAGTTGTTCGCCTGTGTGTTCACCAACTATTAAACAACAGCCACACAGCTTGCTACTCCACTCCTAATATCCTCACACAGGGGATATTAGTGTTCACTATGAAAATAGGTTTCACAGGTTCACCTAAAACCTTCACAATTGTGTCTTTCAAATGGGCTTACACAATTCAAAAACTCCACTTTCTGAGTTTTCTGGCTCTCCTCAGATAGCCACTAGATTGAGATTTTTCTGGCTGAATATCAAACAAAAACCAAAATGAAGGAAATTTACAATATAGTAAAATACCTGGACTTCTCCTTTTGTAGTAGCCCAGAAGAACCAATCGGAGTAGAAGTTCGAATATAGAAGTTCAATTGTCCAATACTCACTTTGAAATGGTTCTAAGTTCTAATTGATTTTAAATTAAACCAAATGGGCTAGCTCTATTTGATTTTGATTCCAAGAAGAAAGAATACAACAATTCCTCTATTCAATTCAGTTTGGAATATAAAAATAAAATTAAATTGACAAATCTAACAAAAGAGAATATTAAATATGCACATCGTAGCTTAAAAATAATACAAACTTATCTCAGAGTGATGCCTTGATTTTACTTGAATTTAGATTCTTTTAAAAACTCTGAAATTCGTGTTCTATTTATAGATGCAGAAATCGCATCTACGACTGGTCGAGTGGCCACCACGACTGGTCATAGGTCGAACCGTATTTTGAAATTTTAAGCGCGATCTGACAAAACCATTCCACGACTGGTCGTAGGGTGTCCACGACTGATTGTGAGGCCTCCACGACTGGTCGTGACCAACCCACGACTGGTCATGAGAAACCAAGAATGGTTGCTGGAGTTTGAGTCGTAGTTGTAGGACTGGTCGTGAATGAGTCGACACTGTTCCTTCAACCGGTCGAGCAAACTCCAGGATTGGTCGAAGCTCAACCAAAAAATTCTAAAAATTTACAACAACTTAAGACTGGTCTTTGAATTTCTTGAACTAGTCGAGCCAGTTCTAGGACTAGTCGAACAGAGTTCAGGACTAGGCTTAGAACAAACCAAATACTTATAAAAAGATTCAATTTGAATTATGTATACAAAATGACCTACCTTAAGGTCAATCTAAGGTCATTCATACCTTGAATGTAAACTAAGGACATTGAAACTTCATTTCTTTAGATGATGGTTGACCTTTTGAAGATTGTGAAGCTTGAGATCTCTATACTTGATGTAGCATTGAACTTGATATCTTCTAGAGCTTGAATTATACTTCATCTTGAGTTGTACACTAACTTGAGTCTTGAACAAGATCACTTCTTTCATTATAGCTTGTACTTGCATTTCTTGAAATGATTTGAAGTAGTTCTTCATTCTTGACTTGAAGCAAAGATGTAGTGTCTTAAACATATCAACATGCTACACAAGACAAAAATTGTGTTTTTGACACCACAAAATTTGACAACCAAAGGACTAGGAAACCATAGCACTTACAGCTATCATCTAATGTTAAACAGCCATACGAAGAATATCGGAGTCAAGATAATGATTGCTTTATGGTTTGTTTTATCATCCAAATAGCACATATAATGTAATGGAAATGGAAATTTGGATGGGATTTGGCATTTTGTTCACTTCCCTTTTTGAGCTGGTTTGATAATAGGGAGTGCACTCATTACACAAAAATCGTCATTTAGGAACGGTTTTGAACCGTTCCTAAATGCTTCAGGAACGGTTTAAAACTGTTCCTAAATGAGGCGTCACAAAAAAACAGGAATGGTTTAGAAACATTTTGGGTACTGTTTCAAATTTTAGAGATGGAATTTTAGGAACGGTTTTAAACCGTTCAGGTGCCAACGGTCACATTTTAGGAACAAAATTTTAAGAACGGTTTTAAACCGTTCTTAATGTTGCCAATAGTCAGATTTTAGGACCGAATTTTTGGAACTATTTTAAACCCTGATAAACACACGAAATTTAGGGTCAAGGGAAATAAATTAATAGAAGTTTATTGCATTCCATCAAAATAGAGATTAATCCATAGAAAAACATAAGAAAATAATGTGCTTGAAGATGTTTCATTGCAAAATCAAAGTTACATTTAAGCTACAGTAAAGGCTAGCACTTTCAATTATAGCTTTGCGGAGATGGCGTGTGAAGCTCCCTCAATGCATTGATCATCATCTCCTAGCCCCATAGGAACAAGGTGTTTCCCACCTAAGAATATAAATAAATAAATAAATAAAAATACTAAGCATTGTTTCATGAAAATGAAAGGAGAGGAATAAGACGTGCAAAACCATCAATCTATGTGCATCAATAATTAAGCATATTTAATAAAAACATGTGTCAAGGTAATGCAAGCCAGCCAATTGGGTAAATCAGTTATAGTGTTAAATTCAAATCACAGACAAACAACAAACAGATCTCGGCTCTGGCAAGATACAAAAAGATGCCAAAGGTAACTGTTTGAAAAAGAAAAGTCTCCCCACTAATGATCAAGATTGAAGAATGGGAGCATGCTACAAAGGACTAGAAACACAAACACACATCTGGGACCCCTCAGTGCCCAGGCCAATTAACCTTGCTTGATATGACATATAGGATTATGATGCAAAATGCACATCAAGCATAGTAAGCTTGAAATGTTTTCCGAGATGTTGTTGTTGGTCTGTTAAAGGAAAAAAAAAAAGAAGAAGAAAACTCACCATTATGGAAGATAAAGCAATTTGGGAGCTCAAACCATCTGATTTGAAGCTCATCTTTTACATATCGTGGGAGTACACCAAAGCGAGCTTTCTTTATTGCATCAAATGAGAAGATTAACTTCTCACCCTATCACCATTTCCTAAAAATAGGAGTAAAGCAAGCAAAGAATTCTAGTTAAGGTACCCCCAATGGTTACAAAAGCAGATGCAATAGAGTCTAATGTACTTGAATCGAAGGCCACCACCTAATCGATTTCAATACAATGGATCAATCAACTATGAATCTCATTTTATAGATGGACCTAGAAGTTAAAAGAATGTAAGTGCTTGTTGTAGTTCTCCACTCCAAGGGTTGAGAAACCTTTGACAAGGAAGTGATCAAAAATTCAACAAAGGCAGCTAATTTTAGCTTGAATTGAAAATTTAGCCAAACCTGAGAGCACAATTGCTGAAAAACCAAACAGCAAAGCTTGCAAGCTTAAAGCAGTAGAGCAAGGAAACAAACAGCAGCAAAGCATGTGATTGCTAAGAAATCCTGCCTAACCTACAAAAATAATAAAGGAAAGGCATAATGATAATCACGTTTGCATATACCCACCTAACACGTATTTAATCATTAGATTAAAGCTACATGTCCCTAGCATCTTTTTTCACTATTTTCCTCAATTTTTTTCATGGTTTCCTTACATCTCTTTACAATCAGATTGGTGCTTTTAACCAATTTCTCAAACACTGGGCTGAGTCACGGAGTTCTATGAAACTTGGCTAAGTCGGGCCTGGAAACCAGAAGACAGATTTCCAACTCAGCTAATGAATTGAATTATGAATGTTCTGTGTATCCATGAAAAACAATGAACATGATAAGCATTGGAAACAAGGAAGCATCCTCAAACACTGTAATTGCATTCCTATAAACTATGGTAAATCCATCCTTAATGTGGACGTTAAAAACCCTTTGGACATGGGTCAGCATGGAAAACAGTAGAAATGTGGACATGGGCCTTTTCAACATCCAGCCAGTTGTAGATCATCAGTTCCGTTTTCAACATCTAGTCAAATAAAAGCAATCAATCATCGTGAAAAAAAACCTAAATGGAATGATTGCATTAGATTATGCAATTGGGAATTAAAAACCCAAAAATCCAAAACAAACCCAAATCAATTCCCTAGTGATTTTGGATATTCTGCTTGGATAAATATTTTGTAGTGGCAATAATCCATTTGCAACCTGAAAATCAAAAGATGAGTATGGACTCAATATATAGTATGAATCGATTCATCCTACTTTATGGATGTGCCTCAAAAGAGGTTTCTCAATCCTCTTCGTACCAATATCCTTAGCATGGCTCTAAAAATTTTAAGAACATAATAAAAAAATCAACGGATATACCTCTTTTGAAATAATAAGTTCATTTGAACTAGCACGTGCATCTTATATGTGAACATAGGCCGAGTTCCAGTCACTAATGGCAAGCTTAGCGTTGACATCTCTAGGCTTGTAAACCCATTCAAGTGTGCCAGGAACAAGTGGTAGACGCATCATGAACATCATATCATAGTTGACAACATCATATATCTTCACAGAACAGTCATTTGAAACTATACAACAAAGTCAAGTGAAGAAAATCAAATGCTTTGGAAAAAAAATGTAGAGATCCGCCATGAAAATGCAGTGTCCTACAAATGTAAAAGAGTAGTAAGAATTTTATTATTTTTTTTGGATTTTTACCAAATAACCCAACTAGTAACAGAAAATGTGCAATAAGCCCATTTTCACCATATAAAAGAAAACACTCTCTCAAAAAACACCAGAGATTAATCATAGATCTCAGACAACTTAGTCACTTGAAGTAGCAAAAGAGTAGGAGAAAAGAAGCAATCTTATGACCAAACGCTGCGAAGAATCATGAGATCTAAGAGGGGCATATATTTAACGCTTCATCCTCTTCTTCCTCTTCCATTAAGTTTGGCTCTAACTTTGGGGAGATGATTCTGCTTAGGGGCCAGAAATTGCTCCTCGTTGTATTTCAAAAAAAAAAAAAAAAAAGAGTAAAAATTTTGAAGAGCAATAATATAAAAAGTACTAGAAACATTGAAGCAAATGAAATTTGAAATGTAGGAAAAGATGTTATAGGACTGTAGCATCAAAGAGATGACCAATGATAATGTAGTAATCTGATGCTAGTTGAACTCAACCATAGCATTGTAGCATCAAAGATACAGTGCCATAAATCCACGTAATATGTTCAAAGTAACAAATAATTTCAAATGGTATGGTAGGAAACTTGCGTAAGTAGCAATTCTAGATAAGAAAATTGTTAATACAGTCCATCAATTTTTACGCCATAACTAAAGTTGAATATTCTGCCCTAAGCCCATATATAACAATAATGCCTAGTGAAAGAATCTAATGTTAAATCATCCCATCCAATGACTATAATGCTAGTTTCTAGAATGATCATTGTTCACAATTCAAACTCGTTTTTCACCAACATTTCAAACTATATTACCTCAATGTGGAATGCCTAACACCACCTGCTGCCCATTTTAAGTGGCTTTTGTGTCGGGTCTGCTGTTTTCAATGTGTTTTTCCTTAAAAAATAATAATAAATTCTTTTATGTATTATGAGAAATTGGACATGGCCATCTGATGCCTTCTCTCTGATCAGTTAGACAAATCTACTAATTTCAATATGAAAAATGAAGAAGAATAAATTCAATATGAATTAGCCAAATCTACTAATTTTATTTTATAATGATTGTATTATCTCTGTCATACGAGGAAGCCCATGTATGTGAGATTATCGAAGCTGTCCATTACCATCTGATGCCTTCTCTCTGATCAGTTAAATCCTACCAATACATGGTATGTGAAAAGATATTAGCCATATTTACTAAGTCATTCTCTTCTTTATATAATCAGTCTGTTTGGTCGATGGTCTAGCATTTTTTCTAAGGCTTAGGATCCACCAAATGGACGGCTTGGATCTGCAATACATGTGCCACATTGGCACATTGGATGGCTTGTAGGTGGCTCAAGTTATACAAACGTTTGGGCTTAGCTAACCACTGTATGCATTTATCTCTTTGTTTAGTTGTCCACCTCATATAAATGTAGGCACAAATAACAATGATTAGTGAGATCTGAGTCATTGATCAAGTGGGTCAAACATAAGTGAAAGAAATCATCTGCTTGACTGTTTATCTATATTCAATGTGCAAAAACAAATGAAAACGTAAATGAAATTTCAGGCAATTCTAACCTTTGACCACTTGCTTAATGGGTCTAGATTCACTCCTATGCTTGAATGATCAAGACACGACATTCAGTATTTGCCTCCACTCACTTGAGAGAGTTTCCTCTAGGACCAAGGAGGCGGTCCGCAAAGTTGTACTACAAAGGTAATTTGGTAGAAATAGCTAAATTGTGATTTCGTGTTATATCTAAAGATAATTCTCCACCTGTATATATTTAATTTTATTCTCAATAGAAAATAAACACAGAATTCCACATTGAAGTCCTTAATTCTATCAGTCTGTATGGTTAAAATGGTTTACCTCCCTGCAATTATCTAGGTGAGTTGTTGAAAGCTCATCATACTTTAACTGCAAATCTTGCATTTCTGCTTGTAGTTTTTCATATTCAGACGGTGTTGGCCCACCTAAATTATGTTAAATGAACTTGTCATAAACATGGAAAGCAAGCTAAAATAGTTGCATCTACATCCAGTTGCTAAAAAAATATCATATAGGGAGACATTGATTCTAAATCAGTTGGAATTCAGATCATCATTATAAAATAAAATAAAAGATTGGGATGTGCCTGATTGTTTGTGTAAATAAGGGTTCGCACCTTGAACATGCAGGCCATGTTGGCATATACACATGGCGGTTGCGTATAAGAATTCAATTAAAATAAAATCCATCCTTATTCCTATCTTCTCTCAAAATCAGAAACTAAAGCAACCTAGATCATGAAATTCAATCCTCATCATTGAAGTTAACCACCAATACAAATTCCTTCCAATTGAATAAAAACATATCAATAAAGAAAAGCCCAAGTAAATATCATTTGATATAAACACTAAAAATCACTATTTAAACACACCCTTTTCCTTCTACTTCTAGTAACACAACAATACACTAACATAACAGTATTTAATCGCCATGAAAGCTTCTCTACCGCATACATGGCCTACATGTCACACAGCTAATATGGACACCTCAATCACACAACCAAGCACCTAATTAGTAAGTTTTTGGTCTAATTGAGGATACAACTAGAAGAATTATAATCTATCGTCGAGGTAAATATGTTGTTTGCCAAGCATGCTTATCTTCTTAATAAGTAGAAACTATGATAAGCTACCGGTGGAATAAATAGCTTATCTTAAGCAACTTACAATTTAAACAGGCACTAAGAGTAGAAGAAAAAATAGGAAAAAACTGGAGCTGGCACATTACCTGAGACATTCATAATAAAAACTAGAGATCAAAAGAGTTTTGTTGAACTAAATAACATGGCTTCTTGACTGAGTACGAGTCAACTTGGATGGGTCACATCTGACTTTGACAAGTTGGCAATCCATGACTACTGCACTATTAGGAGAAGGTCGCCAATCCGATGCAAACACAACTTTGAATACAAAATCCTTAGGCCCTGTTTGGTTGCCACTTGAAATGAGCTCAAGTCAATTTTTTAAATAGTAACCATGTATTAGAGATTGAAATGATTAAAATCTTTGATAACCCATAACTAAAATAAGATGAAATTATCTTTAAATTGCAAAAAAGGGCCTAAATTGGTGGCCGTAAATTAGATTTTAAGATCAATTTCAAGCCATGCTACATCAAGTAGCTTGTGATTCTAGATGGTTTGGATCTTGCATGGCTAGGCCTATCCAAGGGGTGGCCCTGCTTCAGACCATGCTTGAACCTGTCATGTATGACCCAATCAGTTCTCGGGTCAGGCCTGGTCTTAGGTTATTTTAACCTGGCCCCACTTGGTATGTATGTGTTCTATTTAACAAACATTCAAGAACAATCTGATTAGGGGATGTATTAGGTCAGGCCTTGTTTGGGTTTGACCTCAGGGTTTGGGCCTTAGCATCAGACAAGGCCTAGCCCATATGTGGCCATGGCCACCCATGGCTTGTTTGGCACATGACCTGACTTTAGTATTTAAGGCACTGGTAACATGTGGACATATCCATAAAATGTGCCACCCCACATTTTCCTAGGGCCTAAAAATTAGCACATGTGGGTCATAAGGGAGGGAGATTTTTAGGGCAAGACAAAAATCAGGTTGTACTGCATCTCACCTTGTTCCCTGTGTTGTGGCCCACTCGAGTTTTGCATGGCATCAAATGGATGATCATATGACCAAAAAATATGGTGGATCCAAACTTTGGACAGTTCACACCATAAAAATAATTTGGCACCTGTAACGCCGTGAAAATCAGGGGTCGAGCAAAGCTCAGCTCCCGAGTTCCAACGTATCACTTATGCAACACAGATAATGATGATTATGATGAGAGCATTGAAACATGAATGGGTTATACCAAAACAACATATCATACTCCAGAGACAGTTAAATTGCAAGCGGAAGACTGTGATAGATGTATAAAATATATAAACTATGGTAAGTCTCCAGAGTGTGATAATGTTACCAGATTAATTAATTACAAGTATAATTTCAAAATATACCAAATTGTGTAAGGTCATCTAGTCGACATCCCTGTAACCCCGTCGATCAAGACATGACTCACATGGAGCCGCCAGAATACAGCATATACGAACAAGCATCATCGTCATCGTAAAGGTCCGGCTCCACCTCATAAGCATCGCCAACACCTGCAGCTACAACAGGGTCTGGTTGGTGTGTACAACACCATCCTGTAACGTGGGAGTGAGTGATCAACTCAGTGGAACAGTAAAGCATAGGATAACATGTTATCAATTCAGTCAAGCAGTAATGATAAAGCAGTATAATCAATCAATCCTAAATACTCTTGTTAATGTAAGGATGAAATGTATACATGATTCATGCCCTCGTCAAACCACCCTCGTGCGACACCATCTTACGTCCGCGGCATGCGTTCATCCCTCAGTGCTCCACAACGCCAGGCACATGCAGTGCTATGTTATGAGCATGATTACTGAGTTGTTATTAGTCCTTTTCATAACAGCAGTATTGAGAAACTAAGGTACCTCCCTTATATCATTCTCGAACAATGATCCATTCTAGGGTCGTCAGTCCTAGATAATCTCATACGATGCTGCGGTTCTAGGTCACTGTAAAGGGCTGCCAGGGCTGTTACACGTACTCGTTGCACCGCTCTCCCGTCACCTTATCAATACAGGCCTAGTTTATACTCTGTTACTATGGGAAGACTCGTCGCCTCACCGTAAGTTTAGAGTATGCTCGAGGTCACTACATCGGGCACGGTTAGGGGTGTCAGGGTTGTTACACCCATTCGTTACACCACTCCCCCATCACACATCAAAAAAGTATAGGCCGATAGCTCGAATACAGTATCCCATACCACCGTATTCGGCTCACGAGTCTGGGTTGCTCACTAGTCACTATGGGGAGACACATCGCCCCAATGTAGGCTGACAACTCGACCACAGTGTCCCATACCACCATGTCCGGCTCATGAGTCTTAGCGGATCGAGGTACCAAGGTTAACGGGATTCCACTGGTGAGTTCGGTACCTTAGGTTCAAGCAGTAGCATCCAAACATGGTGAACATACAATGCCCAATCGGGTTACTTGACGAGCTCAACTAGCACGAGCGCACATCAAGTGGATCGACATGAAGTGCGTAAGCACTCCGTGTGGCCTAACCACTGCCGACAATCGACGTACGGCTCGGGTTCATCAAACATGTCCTTCGTGGCGAATGAATCTCAGCCACGAACTCAAGGCCTGTTACCGATTGCCTGGACTATATAATAGGCCCAATCACATTCAAATATAGATAAAGCAATAATGGATCAAGATTTCAAATCACACAATCAAAGTCTGATATTGTCCGCTTAAGGCTGTCAGGGCTGTTGCATGGAATCGTTACACCACTCCCCCATCACCCATAACGGATTTTATGGAATACAACTTAAACATGGATTTAAACATATGCATTACATAGATAAACAGACATTATAATAGACGGTACATGGAGGAAAACATATACATAGTTAAAGGAGTTAAGAATCATATCTCAACACCCTTATACATTACAATTTACTAACTACTACTCATTTAGACATTCCAACAAACACTTTAGACTACATACATCGACATACATGACGTATGTTGATCACATAGGTATTAGGCCAAATCCTTTCACTAGGGAGCTGCCCCAAGTATAACACGCGTGCACCCACGGTGGATAATCATGGCAAGCATGAATCCAAGTTCCATATTCATTTAAACATTTTCATAAACACTTGGGCTACACATTTTAACATATATAGCGTATATTCGCCGTGGCGTGATTTAGGAAAAGTCCTTTCGCTAGGGAGTTGTCACATACGTACAAGCTTATAATCACGATAGATAATCATGTTAAGCACAAATCTGTATTTCAAACGTATACGGTACTTTTTACAAATACGGGAATACAGTATATTCAACATAGTTAACATATAACCGAAAAATGAAACAGACAATACTTTGTACATGTACAATAGCATCCACGTCAGTAATATATCATTAATTGACATTGAAAGCCCTGAAAACCATAACCTATACGTTTAAAGTCCGCACCTTACGCCGTAGAAGCGTAAAGAACTCGATAGAATCGATAAGCCTTTGTCTACGGTGATTTGGCAACCTACAACATGACTCAGATTAGTTATTTCACAACTCACACTACCTAGAACTCTAAAACAGGTTAGGGTTAGGTTTTTCTTACCTAAGAACGAAGTCGGAATCGCCGGGATAGCGATTGGAAAGTGATGGTTAAGCACGTAGATCGGCAGGGTAGAATAGCAGAAAGATTCTCCCACAACTCTCACACTCTCTCTTTTCTGTCTTCTCTCTCCTAGGGTTTCTCTCAAATTCGTATGGGATGAGAGAGTGAGGGTTTTAGGTCCTTATATAGGCCCAAAACTCACGGAAATAGACTCAGGGCCATGGTATACTTAGGTTATGTCCAAAGAGAGACTGTTTCGTCTCAACGGAGCACTTCTGGAGCCCCCCATTGAGCCAAAGGTCGGATTTAAGCTCACTGACCTTGGATCTAGGTCGAGTTAAATTTTCATTCCAGTCGGGTTCCCAGATCACACGTGGCGGACCAGTTTCATTTCAACGGTCACTGAAACTCGATCAGGGTTACAAGTACACGGACATGTATGGGAAATTTTCCCTGATCCGAGGGTGTATTTGGGTTAGATTCTGATAGTCTGATTACTTATATTTGGGCCGCAAGCGACAAGTCTCTGATTACTTAAATGAGATTTAATTTCTAAAGAAAACCACATTTTCTCACACTCTTCACTCTGGGCTCAAGCGAATAGCCCCGGAACACTATCTGGATTTGATTTCCGAGATAGTTGTCAAGCCCAGCAAGGTGATCCTAAACGCTTAACTTCGCGTTAATCAGACTTTCGATGTGCGGTCCAGATCTGATACAAAGTTTCAATGTGCTCCCGAGAGCAACTGGGTAACGAGATTGATCCTAGATTTTTGGCTAACCTAGCGTCAATGATTCTACAAGTTTTGGGTCTTGCAGATTGTATTTAAAGTGATTAGTATGGATTTCGTATGTAATCTAGTTTTCCACTAGTTACTCCTTGTCTAATTTCTAAAGGATTTGGTCCTATTTGATTTTTTTTCATGAGGTGGTACTTGGGCCTTTGTAGTTTGTATAGAATGTGATCCAAGTTATTAATACTTAACTAAATCACGCCCTAATTACAACAGAATAATCCGCCCTAATTACGCCCTAATCACGCCCTAATCACGCCCTAATTAACTAAATCACGCCCTAATCACGCCCTAATACTTAACTAAATCACGCCCTAATCACGCCCTAATTACTAAACTAAATCATGCCCTAATTAGAAAGTGATCCAAGGTCCTAGGGCAGTTCTATGTCCAAGGACGTCCATTGCCAAGTTAGGAAAAATTCGAGATGTTACAGCACCATAGCGGATTGCATGTGCCCTTTGGATGGAAATTGATCTAGGCAGGGATTTCATGGGCTCATCATGATATATGGGTTTTATCCATGTCATTCATTCATTTTTTTCATACTATTTTAGACTGAGCAAAAAAATGAAATAAGTTCAAGGCTCTAGTAGACCACGCCCAAGGAAATGATGGTGATAATGATGCCCACCATTGAAACTTTCCTAATGCCTACTGTGACGACATTCTAATCTGTTTATAAGTTCACACAAATTGAATGAAGAGGACATCAATTTTAACTCGATTCGAAATTTTGAAGGGAGTAGGAAGTTTTCATAGTAGTATTTAATCTGAATGAAGAGGACTAACTCTGCCCACTAAATAACTAAACTCAGCATCACTAATCATGAAAATTCAAACAGTCAAAACTTAAATATCCCAGATTTTTGTGTGCACAAACAGATAGACATGAATAAAGAATGAACGATTAATATTAATAATTGGGGGTTGTTTTTTCAATCATTAAAATGCCAAATCAATGTGTTCCTTGGAAGTTAAAAGACTTCAACATGGCTGTGTTGGGTGTCAATAGAATCAATATCAAAGCAGAAATTATGATCACACCAGATGTTGGGCCAAAAGAAAAAAGAACAAAATTGAAGCACAATGAAAACCAAGATGGGGTTGTATTATGAATATCAAATCTTAAAACGGTTACTATTAGAAAAAGCCTTTTTTTTTTGTACGCGTGGGCGTGCTTTTTTTTTTTTCGTTTGGCTGATCAGTTGAGCAACCTAGACAAAAAAATATTCAGTAGTCATGGACTCTAAAGAGTGTAAAACCTAGATATTATAGCAAAGGAATCTAACTTATGCATATGTGTGTGTGTGTGTGTGTGGGTGGGTGGGTGGGTGTGTGCACATACATGCGTCAGCATGTGCATGTGTACACGCACACACGCATTTAGGGAGGAGGTAAAGTTTGGTTTTCCTCTATCACCTTCCATCAACAAGATAAACAATTCATTACAGAGATATCAATTAAATTCAATACCTAAGTTTCTTCTCCTCTTTACTTCTAGAATCATTGTTGGACAACTTTGCCTTGCCACGTTCTCCCTGGAGCAATTTCTCGAAAGCACTTTCTTTTTCTTCCAAAGTTTCATGAATGACAGCTACTTGGTCCTTGAAAAACTGCTCCATGTAATCCATCTAGGGGAAAAATGAGAGCATTCAACCCAAAAAAAAAAAGAAGCAAAAATCAGGAAGACATGCCACATGGTCAACAAAAAAAACATGAAGATCCTCTCTTTTGGGTGTCGACGGGTGGGTGGGGCAATAGTTGAATACAACAATGATTATTTTTATCCACATATATTGTTTATTTGTTTCTTCCATAAAGAAGGGGACAAATGATACCAAAAAAATGCCAGTACAGAATATCTTTTTTTTTTTTTTTCTCCTGAAATATCAGTATACATAATGTCTTAATGGCTACTGTAATATGTTTTTTTTTTTTCTTCTGGTGTTGATATTTCAAAAATATAGGAAAGAGATTGTACGTAACACTCATCCAGTGGTCTAATTTCACTTGTAAAAACAGCCTCTATTGTAATAAATTACAAAATAAATGTGCTTTTATCCATTTATTTGAACTTGTAAGAGGTTTCATGCTGACAAAGGTCCCTAACACACATAGGTACACTAACATAACAAACAAGAACTATATACTTTTATGACTAAAGTGATAATAATAATACTTTTACGTTACGACAGTTGATGAACATCGAGATAGCTTAGTGACAAACAACAACAGATATATATCGAGATAGCAGGGGGCAGGCGGGCGGGCATGCGTGTAGTGCTCTTAACAGAAGTGAAAAAGAATAAAATCTTACCGAAGAAATTGGCTTCACGGTCTTTGCTTTTACGATGATTTCAGAACGTTCAACATCCCGTTGATCACTAGCTTAATCATGTCATTCTACAAGCATAAACAATGAATAAATACAATGTGGAAGCAAATGGAATAGTACTTAATGATAAAATTAAAGGTTTTGCCACAGATCATTGTATCAATACTTCAACATCATAAATATCTATGGAATTTCAGATATATAATTGATGTGTTTATTTGGCAAAAAGATTTCTTGGGTCTGTATATTGACATCCATTTTACAAGCAAATCCTGATAACCAGGGTTACAAGAATTGCTCAATGGTGTGATGGAGTAATAGTCACTGTTGAGGGTGGATCAATCAGTTTACCATGATAGCCGACAAAGATAATTTGCTAGTTGTAAGCCTTTAATATAATAGAGGTACTTCTCCACCTTGTAGATGATGAAATTCTGATTTTTTAATCTTTTAAAAAGTCCTTTATTTATGATGAATTCTTGGAACATGTGTTTTGTTTTTTCTCTTAGCAAAAGTGCCGTAAAATTCCCAGTGGATCAATCAGTTTACCATGGCAAAAGTGTCGTACAGATAATTTGCTAGTTATAAGCCTTTAATGGTTGTCTCTTTTTTTTTTTTTTTTTTTTTTTTGGGATTATGCACCTCATGTTGAAATTCGACTTTGGTTTAGGCCGACCCTCGACCCCAAACTGCCAGAGTTGTAACCCTAGTTCTCACCAAAACTTTCAACAGGCTAGAGCTGGGCTATCAAAATGAGAATTTTGAATAGGGCCTGGCTTGCTTGAGAGTCCTGACACTACCAGTTCAAAAGATGGGCTGAAACCAATATCGGATCCAACCCATTGACAGCCTTACCTCTTGCTACTCCTTTTCAAAATTTCAAAATTGTCCCACCTTTCTAACACCATATATTTCTGCCTTCCACACTCCAATAACTTCATCAAATTTCAGTTGTAATTTGTTTAAATGGACAAAATTGTTGAAATTATATATGAGTGGCCTACATGGCCACACCTTTTAGTCTTTCATTTCTGCCTTTTCCTATTTTGACCTTTTACATTGTAAGAGTGTCTTCTAAGATGTCCTTTATGTGTTTTCCCTTTCAATTCCAAAATAATTCATTTTTAGTTAATAATTCTTAGAATTATGTAATTACATTGAATTTTTTAATTAATTGAAGGAGATTTAAAAAAAAAAAAATCGCATAATTGATAAGTTCCTTCGATAGAGTTAGAACAAAATCAAATATGTATTTCAAAGCTCTTGGTCCCTCTTTCCAACCAAATATTGTATATATTCATGCATATTACGAGTTGAGTAGAGAGAAAATCAAACACAACTAATCTCAAATGTTAATCAAGCTAAAAGTGATGTAAAGTGAAGATTTAGACTATTGAGATCATTTTTAAGCAATTGTTCATCACCATCAAGCTTCATCATCTAATTCATAGGTTTAAGGTATGCTCTGCTACTTCATACAATCATTTGTTTTTGTTGAATGCATGAAGGAAAAATCATGGTACAAGTTGGAGAAACAAACAGAATAATCAATTAAAAATTTAAGTGCTTCCTGGACGTGATTGGTTACCAGCTGCAAAGTAACTGCCAACAACTCAAATGCATAACATCAGTCATTAAACAGCCCTGTGCTACCTTTGGAACCTCACATACAGCACTGGCTGGTCTATTATACTACTTACAACATTGATATGCCATGGTTTCACTTTTACACTTGAAATTGAAGTATAGGATGACATACAATGCAAATATGTTAACTATTTGGAGTATATCTTTGTATCCTAACTGTAAGAAGGAGAACAAATGATGTATCTTAGTTGAAAAATGTAGAACAGATGAGCCCACCCCCCTGCACATTGTAGAAAATAATGGCCAACTGTGAGCCACCTAAGAAAATCAAGCCTATCCACGATGACCGTGCGACATCCACTCCATCCATCCATTTCAACATATCATGTTAGAATATGACTCCAAAAATGAGGTAGACCCAAGATTGGAAGTGGGCCAAGCTAGATCCATTAGCTTTTTTTGCTGATTAAAATCAGAGTAATTGCCTATTTTTTTTTGTTGATCTTATCTTTTTTCTTTTCCTACTCAAAATATGGAGTTTTTTTTTTATCCTAATGACCTTAATTTGGTTAGGAAGTAGCTGTAACCATGAACATTATCACATTAGCTTTGTATTATGAAGTGTGATCCAACTTATGGTGGTACCAGGCAAATGTGGGGCCTGTGTGATGTAACATCCTAATCCATCATCAGATGTGTGAGCTGAACACTATGGTGGGACAACAACATAAGGAATGAAATTGGGTAGGAACACCCTCCCTTGATTTGCACCAAGGCCCACATGAGTTTCAAAACAGCCTGATTTTTAGCTTGACCCTTCATCCAGGCTAGGTGAATTGTCTGGATGGCTTGGACTGCATTAACACTCAGGTGGGCCCCATAGTCAAATCTATAGTAGTTATCCACTCTGAAATAAATATTTACAATAAGGTAAAATATATAAATTTACAATAAATATCCTCTCAGGAATTTCATCAAACACCCCACGTGCACATGCAATCTGTTGAGACATAAAAATAAGAGAAGAATTGAAGCAAAGGAAGATTAAAAGATTGAGGAAAAAGAGTTGAAAGAAAGGAAAAATGTAATAACTCAAGGACACTTTGCGTGGGTCCCCGTAAAGTATGTCGATTGCGTGGGTCCCCGCAAAGTATGTCAATTGCGCGGGTCTCCGCAAAGTATATTGATTGCGCGTGTCCCCGCAAAATCAATTGCGCAGTAAGAGTTTCAAGTGATTTTTCAAGATGTGTCCCACATCGCTAAGATTGAGGTTCACACGTGCGAGTGCCTATAAATACCCCTTCATTCCTTCATTAGGGGAGGGTAGAAGATTTCAGAGCGAAAGCAGAGTGAAGAAGAAGACCGAAGGTAGGAGCAAAGGGCTCCTGCAGGTTGCGAGGACCCGCGCAACCTATATGCTTTGGGCGACCCGCGTAACATATAATCTTTGCACGGGACCGCGTAATCAGATTGCTCTGCAGTCTGTAACAGCAAAGGGCTGTCATGGTGTCAAAATGCTTGAAGCCCCCAAGTCTTTAAGTTCTTCCTATCCAAGTGAAAGGGAGAATCATCGACAGAGATGCATATTCCTCCTAAGTCTTAGGAGATGATCAAAATAGCGCTGGAATGCTGCCGAAATTTCTATCTCCTTGAAGATTGTTGATCGATTTGTCAATTCCTCCTAAGTCCTAGGGGATGACCAAAGCAATCGCCGGAATGTTGCCAAGATTAGTTGATTAGATCAGCTATTCCTTCTAAGTCCTAGGAGATAACTGAAACAGGCATCGAAATGCTGTCAAAATTTCCATTGGATCATCTTATCTGATTTGATTGATTGTACTTGTTTTCAGAATCAAGGGAATCCGAGGATGTAAATGAACTCAGAATAAATGTGATCAATGTTCTCTCATTCTTTCTTTATTATCATTGAATAAATCCCCCAAATCAAATGCAATTGTTTTCTTGTCGAAACAAAATGGCAACTCCACTGGGGACTATCATTCGATGGTAACTTAGAAAATATTCAAGAGAACATTCATCACTATTTGGCGTCTCTCAGATGCCAAACTGGCGACTTTTAGCTGGAACATCCTCCCCTTCATCTCTAAGATAGATTGTTTAATCCTTCAATCACTAACTACAATCGTGTTTCATGATCGAAGGTTTCTGAATCAACTATAAGTTACGACCAATGATAATTTCTGAAAGGATAGTGGGCTTCCATTTCACTCCGACTGGGTTCATGATAGAATAAGCATCGAATCAACCTCAAGAGTGCATGACTAAACTTTCTACGTGCAAAAACAACCCGACTCGAATAACATCTGATGTCGTATCTGCTTCACCTCAACTGTTGAAAGGAGATAAAGACTGGACTGTCGTAATGTCTCATAAAACAAGAGCACAGAATGCAAGAAGCTCTAGAGTCTTTCACCAAGATTTAGAAGGTCGATAATGCGTAATGCAGCGAAGAAGAATTCTAAAATTGCTCTTCCTGTGATTTATCCCGAGCAAGTAGTCTCGCAATTAACAACGCGCGACTTTCTGGCTCTAATCGTCTCAAGGGTCAAGTGGATGAAAGAACAAAAGGGTAAAACAATAGTGATGGATTCGCCAATGTTAGTTCGCCTCAGAAAAATTTGCCGATGCTCATATCGCCCCAATCAATCAGTAGCGCAGGGAATACGCAGGAGTCAGACAATACTCCACCCTATCGCTCTACTCCAACTACGGTTTCATCAAAAAGTAAAGGAGCCATGGTGCATATGGCCGAAATGAATCAGGAAAACTTGTCATCCACTGAAGATCATATTAATGAGATGGCTGAAGCGCAAAGAATACTAATAGATGAATGTAGAAATCTCAGGGAAGCACTAGCAACCCTTGCGCATAATGTGCCCAAACTGCGGCTCCACCAGCAACGGGTGTAGTAAACGGACATGAAAGCCATCCTGAACACTCTTATCCACAGGGGGCAGGATCAAGAAGATCTGTTCCAGTCGCAAGGACCGTAACTCAGGATGATTTAAGACAAGTCGTTGAAGAAGCTGTCAGATTAGAAAAAGAGCGCGCAAACACTGGCCGCTTCAGGTACCGGACGCCATATCCAAGAGAGATAGAATATGTTCCATTCCCAACCAACTTCAAACAGCCAGATTTTCATAAATTTAAAGGAAATGGGTCTCCATAAGAGCATCTCTTGCACTTCATCACCAGCATGGGAAATTTCTCTATGACACCTCAATATTGTTTGCAGTTATTTGGATCTTCTTTAACAGGCAAAGCATTTTGATGGTATTCTGATTTGATGCCCAAGTCAATAAGAACGTGGGAACAAATGCAAGACGCATTTATATCCAATTTCTTCTCGTCAGAACGCGACGTCAGTATTGCAAAATTGGCCTCTGTCAGACAAAGAGAAAATGAACCTGTGGAGAAATTTATTGATAGATGGAGGACCTTGGGGGCTTCATGCAGACAATTACCAGAAGAGAAAGAACAAGTGAACATGTGCTTGAATTCTATGGAACCAAGAATTGCTTTCGGGCTCATGAGTGCTGATATAAAGACTTTCGGAGATCTTGCAACAAAAGCGCATACATTGGAAGTGATAGCTACAAAGATGTTAGTCTTTCAAATCAAGACAAAAAGAAGAGAACCGAATAGATTAATTGTAAATAATGTTAATCAAGAAAAGAAAAAGAATATTTTTTTACAATAAACAAGAAATAAAGAAGAGAGAGGATTCAGATCAGGTTAATGGTAAGCGGCCGCGACCATACGACTCCTACAAGGAATATGCATTTGGTAAAGAAGACATGTTGCCAATGATGAAACAATTGCTTGTCGTTGGAACTATCAGCTTACCTTCTCCGAAATATCCAGAAGAAGTCGAAATGACTAAAGAAGAAAAATATTATCATTACCATTATTGTTTAAGGCATCGTACAGAAGATTGTTTTACATTAAAAAACATATTAAAGCGGTTGGTAAAACAAGGTGAGATAGTGACGAACAGGAATGAAAGACGGGATAAGAAAGTCGCTGTAAACGTGATATCTGCAAGAGATCCGACAAAGAACTGGAAAGATAAAGGAAAGGTTGTTGCGAAAAGAGAATGGCCGACACTAATAAATTTACTCAGAAACTCTCGTTATAATTTAGAAATTGTTGAATTATCCTCTAAAGAAGTCAGTTATGGATTAGCTTCTATTCGCCAAAGAGAGGATGAACTGGTCAAAGAATTCATTAATCGATGGAGGGTTCTGGGAGTATCACGCTTGGGATTGGTGAAAGAGGAAAAGGAACAAGTTAAGTTATGCATGGAATGCATGAAACTAAGTATTGCATTAAGGCTCACGAATTCAAACATACAGACATTTCAAGATTTGATTAAAGAGGCTTGCAGTTTAGAAAGGATTAATGCAAAAGTGTCCGACTTTTATACAAGCCAGTTGGTTCCAAACCTTAGAAGAAATTCAATTTATATAACTCGGGAAGAAAGAAAAGCGAAGAATGAGCTAGGAAGTTCAGATACAAGAAAAATGACTAAGCATGTGACTGAGAAAATGAAGAAAGGATTTGCACAGCCTAGGGATCGTAAGAAGTATTCATTTGGAAAAAATGATATACTCCCTATGTTGAACAAATTGTTAGTAGTTGAAAGGATCAGATTGCCACGGCTGAAACGTCCAAGGGAAATGAAGAAAATAGGAGAAGGTGATTATTGTGACTATCATCGTTCCCTCGAACATCAGACAGAGAACTGTTTCAGTTTGAAGAACAAGTTACAAAAGAAGTTTGATAAAGGTGAAATCTCTATCAGGAAAGTGTATGAAATAAAAGGAGTACACGGGCCTGATCAGCTTAAGACCAGAAGCAATGCCAACCTTGAACAAACAGTATGAAGTAATACGGCATCAGTATATTTATTAAAGGTCGCGACATCATAATTTTGATTACGAAGATTGCTAGAGCAATGCTTCCTAATCAAAGGGGGCAAGACAAGTGAATAAAAGGCTTTCAAACATATTAAGTCATTGCCAAATGAAAAGCGTCGATGAAAGACAAGTGAGTAAAAAGGTGAGTAAGGAACTGAGAAGTATATTTCTTAGCATAGAATGTATTTCTTTTGTGTCTTTGAATAAAATGCAGGCCTTCAAGTATATCAAGTTATTGCCGAATGCGAAGCACCAATGAATCGCCAAGTGAAAAGTGTTGAAGATCGCTATCAAGCGTTAAAGATTGCTATCAAGCGTCAATGATCGCTATCAAGCATTGATAATCGCTATCAAGCGTCAATGATCATTATCAAGCGTTAAAGATCGCTATCAACCGTCAATGATCGCTATCAAGTGTTGATAATCACTGTCAAGCGTTAATGATCGCTATCAAGCGTTGATGATAGCTACCAAGCGTTCAAGATTGCTGTTAAGCATTGACAATTATCACCGACGCTGAAGAAAATTCCGTTAGTAAGTACTAATGATTATCGCAAAATTAGGAACCATCGTTGTCGTCATCAATCGCTTATCAAAATCGCTACCATCACCAAGCTGATACACCATTTCAAACACAATAAAATGTTCCCAGAACATTATCAGCGGCGATGAAATATCAATTATTGATTCACCATCTTTTGGCAATGGAATAAACTATATAGCCAACCATATATAAAGTTGACGATAGCGATGGTAGCTTAACATTTAAGGCATCCTAGCCACGTCTATATAACCAGCTACGCATAATCTCTATGATCATTTAAGGCAGTTGACGAAGCAATCACATAAGGCCTATCTCTATGATCATTTAAGGAGTTGACGAAGCAGTAACGTAAGACCCATGCCGTCTGTATAACTTCCGACAGCGTCACGGGGAATGGAGAAAAATGCCCTCCTGTGAATGGGTCTGATCTTGCAGGCGAAGAAAAAGTGAGTCTCTGAAGCAGGATGACTCCCCAGATCCCTGGTTTGATTTCAGTAGTAACTCATGAGAAAAGTCTCTGAAGCAAGATGACCTCTCATTGATGGACTGACGACCTTGGATTTAGTACTCGTTGAAAATCCAAATCCCGGGCTTGTTTCTGGTAGTAACTCATGAGAAAAGTCTCTGAAGCAAGATGACCTCTCATTGATGGACTGGCGGCCTGGGGTTTGGTCAAAGGTAGCCTAGTAAAGCCCCGCGAACTCTAGAGAGTTACTGTGGTTATTCCTGTACATAAAACCCATTAAGTTCACGGCTATGATCGCTTCAACTACTCAAGAGCTTAAACTATGTGTTCTTTCACTAGTGATTGCTCCAACTACTCAAGAGCTTAAACTGTGTGTGTGCTCCACTACTCAAGAGCCTAAACTGTGTGTATAGATGTCAGTCCAGTCTAGTTCAATCTAGACTAGTAAAGTCCAGTTCAGTCAAGTCTGGTCGAGTCAAGTTCAGTCAGGTCAGGGTCAATCTTGTCCAGTTAAAGTATGGCCAGTTAAAGTGCGGTAGCACCACTGCTCAAAAAGCATAAATTAAGTTTAGCATTCAAAATGTTGCAGATACATATTTCAAATTAGATATGCTCAAGTATACAATTGCCTGATGAAAATCTTAAGTATTGAGTAAACAATATGCAAAAATGTGTTTCTCTTGATTCAGGTTCAAATTGTACCAACAGAAAATGCATTTAAGATATTGGCAATTATCTACTCAAATGTTCAAATCTTCAAGGTCAATTATTAGCCTTCAATTGCAATATATTTGTTCTGATGACAAGAGATATTCGTTAAAGGAGCAACAAAGATTATCCATCCTTCAAGGGTATCGGCAGGCTTTACTTCAGAAGTATTATCTTCTGAAGAAATCTTTATGCGGCATTGACCGGGAAAGGGGGCAGGATCTATGTATTCAATCTATGCCTTGGTTTTTCCGATAATTTCTTATATGCGACAAAGGAATTTATATACCAAGAATCATGAAGCATGGCTCAACGTGAACGTTCAAAGGTTGTTTCTATATTAAAGCTCAGTTATATGCCAATGACGTAAAATCTTCACTATCCTAATAATGATATCGCGAGACTCCAAGTATCAGATCCGAGAGAGACAAGGAGCAAACAAAATCATCACCGTCTTGTCTATTTTTCCAGAATTAGCAAAGATCCAAGGAAAAGTCTATAAAGAAATGTTAAGGAGCACAAGTTAGAAAAGATTTAGCAAAAAGACTCAGCAGTTGAACCTTTTGAGTTGGAAATGATATCTCCAAAAGCGCGATATAACGAGCAAGAGAATACAATGCAAAGCACGATGACAAAGCAAATGTCACAATCAGCTTAAAAGGGAGAAGAAGCTTTCAATATATATTTCAAAATTATCAATGCTTCATAAAGCTAAATTGAAAGAATTATAATGTCTTGAGATACTAATTTCGATTAATTTGGCAGGAAAGATTATCATCCGAAAAGCTTGGATTATGCAGATAATGAATAAAGGAAATAATCGAAAAGTTGTCATGGCAGGAGCAGCATTAAAGAAGTACAACTATCTAGATACAGAATTGAAGGAAAAAGTCACTGGAGTTGATCAAAGAGATCATTGCAGAATTGAAGGAAAAAGTCGTTGGAGTTGATCAAAGAGACCATTGTAGAAATTGAAGGAAAAAGTTGTTGGAATTGATCAAAGAGACCGTTGCAGCAGCAGCGGTGTTGAAAGATAGTTCTCTAATCAAGTTTCTTAAAGACAAAGTTGTCACAGCTGTTACAGTGGCAAGTTTCGATGAAAAGAGAATTTCACCTTCTCTAGTGAAGCATCCGCTCGATACTGCTAGAAGGGGCATTCAAAGTCTTCTGTTCGAGCACAATTAATCAAGTCTTCCGTTTGAACGTGATCATTCAAGTCTTCCATTTGAGCGTAATCATTCCGGTCTTCTGATCGTACACGTTCATTCGATCTTCTGGTCAAGAATGATCATCTAGTCTTCCATACAAGTATGATCATTCAGTCATCCTTTAGTTGCAGTTCATTCAAGTCCTTCGGGCAGAGGAAGATCGATCCTCCATTTGATTTCAGGAATCAATCAAAGAAGGATCAAGGGGGCATCTGTTGAGGCATAAAAATAAGAGAAGAATTGAAGCAAAGGAAGCTTAAAAGATTGAGGAAAAAGAGTTGAAAGAAAGGAAAATGCAATAACTCAAGGACACTTTGCGTGGGTCCCTGCAAAGTATGTCGATTGCGCGGGTCCTCGCAAAGTATATCGATTGCGCGGGTCTCCGCAAAGTATATTGATTGCGCAGGTCCTCGCAAAATCGATTGTGCAATAAGAGTTCCAAGTGATTTTTCAAGATGTGTCCCACATCGCTAAGATTAAGGTTCACACGTGCGAGTGCCTATAAATACCCCTTCATTCCTTCATTAGGGGAGGGTAGAAGATTTCAGAGTGAAAGCAGAGCGAAGAAGAAGACCAAAGGTAGGAGCAAAGGGCTCCTGCAGGTTGCGCGGACCCGCGCATCCTATATGCTTTGTATGGACCCGCGCAACCTATATGCTTTGCGCGGGACCGCGCAATCAGACTGTTATGCAGTCTGCAATAGCAAAGTGCTGTCATGCTGTGAAAATGCTTGAAGCCCCCAAGTCTTTAAGTTCTTCCTGTCCAAGTGAAAGGGAGAATCATCGACAGAGATGCATATTCCTCCTAAGTCTTAGGAGATGATCAAAATAGCGTCGGAATGCTGCCGAAATTTCTATCTCCTTGAAGATTGTTGATCGATTCGTCAATTCCTCCTAAGTCCTAGGGGATGACCAAAGCAAGCGCTGGAATGCTGCCAAGATTAGTTGATCAGATCGGCAATTCCTCCTAAGTCCTAGGAGATAACCGAAAGAGGTGTTGGAATGTTGTCGAAATTTCCATTGGATCATCTTATCTGATTTGATTGATTGTACTTTGTTTTTAGAATCAAGGGAATTCGAAGATGTAAATGATACTTTGTTTTCAGAATCAAGGGAAATCGAAGATGTAAATGAACTCAGAATAAATGTGATTAATGTTCTCTCATTCTTTCTTTGTTATCATTGAATAAATCCCCCAAATCAAACGCATTTGTTTTCTTGTCGAAACAAAATCTCTTTGTATTTCAAATAGAAATTCAACAACCTGGTCTACACAAACAGGCTTAAGTCAAGCCCATGGAGATTTGAAAAGAACCTAAGCAAAAAATATAGACAGTAGCATCCAAATCTACTGATTTGAAAAGAACCTCCAATAAAAACACTCAGAAATCCCAAGCAAGAAACAAAGTCATCAGAAAATAAACAAAATCCATGTTAGATTTTCCAAATTAGAATGAAATCCTCTCCTCAAATCATTGTAAATAGAGATTGGAGAAATTAGGGGCGAAAAAGATAGAATAATGAAAGAGAAAATAAAAATTACCTTTCTAGATCTGCTACAGAGATAGAGATGAGATAGAGAGATGTTTCACTTCTCAATGTCGATGCCACGCCAGATTCAACATCTAATGTCGCGTGCGCAGGGTTTTTTGTTTTGAATTTATATAGATCTATGTCGGCTATGTTGTGTTGTCTTGTAGTGAAGGAGAGAGATCGAGAGGGAGGAAGATCTGGAGTGAGGGAGTGGGGGAGAGAGAGAGAGATGGAGAGGGGGGGAAATCAGGCGTGAGGGAGCGAGAGAGAGAGGGAGAGGGATTGAGAGGGAGGGAGATCAGGAGTGAGAGGGAGAGAGATCGGCAGTGATGGAGAGGGAGAGAGATCGGCAGTGATGGAGAGGGAGAGAGATCGACAGTGATGGAGCGGGAGAGAGAGAAGGAGAGAGATTCAGAGGGAGGGAGCGGGAGAGAGAGGGTGAGGGACGGAGGGGTGAGGGAGCAGGTCAGAGAGTTTGGTTTAGGTATAGTTACGAATTAGGTTTCATTTTATTTCTTTTGTTTTGGTATGATTCCAAATCTAAAACGGCTTAAGCCGTTCCAGAACCAAAACCACGGTCATTCCAAAACTGCTATATTGGTGTAGTGACTTCTTGAGGGGCCAGTTAGCGCTTTTTTCTTGCATGCCATCAATTGTGTCAATTGTGATTTGGCAATTTATCAGTATCAAAATTTTAGATTTTGATGTTTTTCGCTTGTTAGTATTAGGAAAATCTCTCTAAACATAAAATGTTAAAAAAAATTATTATAACAGTTAAATAACTTTAAAATTTTAAAATATGGGTAAACATGAATTAATTTTAACTTTTAAATATTTATATGCTAAAATTGCTCTAATTTTACGATAAAATTGTAGAAAATTAGAACTGCCAAGATTTTGAAAGTTCTTGTGAGATTTTGATTTGGTGAATTTTCTGCAAAAATATTGTGAGATTTGGCCTGCCTATTTGGACCAAAATGCCTTGGTGGTGATAGCAATATAATGGCTGCACTTAGCCCCATTCAAGCTGCTGCAATGGCTGCAGAGAGGAGATTGCAAGATGATAAATGTAGCAACAACCACTTGATGTTCTCTACCACCACCACAACAATAAACTTCATGATCATCATCATTTAAAATCAAATCACAGGAACACTTTCTTTCTTTCTTTCTTCTTCTTCTTCTTCTTCTTCGTTTGAGTATTTGTATTATCTGGTGATGGTTTTTGGTCCTACATATCTAAAAACTGATGACATTGGTTTGGGTTAGTATCAAATCATGTAGATCAGCTTCTACTGAGTACAACATTTGACAAATTTCTATTTAGCACATCTTCGAAATGTTAATAGCCCGGATTTCCAAATTAACTGAAGCTTCAGGAGTTTGCATTTTATTTACCTTCCATTGTGAACTCTATCTACAGATACTTTTGGGTTTTCATTTTCCAATCCACCATTTAAAATCTGACTCCAAATTTCCAATAAAAAAGGCTAAGATGCTCATGATATTATTATGTGGGAAAGGATTTGTGTCACGCCCCAAACTTGGAAAACGGGCTCACAAAATTTCCGAGCACCGAATCTGGTGCCGACAACCTCCGCGGTACCCCATTCTCGGCTCCCAACGTCCATATGCCAGATTCCGATCCTTGGATCCTACAAGGAGGATTTTCAGTATGTTTGTTTTTTTTTTTTTTTGTAATGGAGCATAACCACAAGTATACCCAATTCACAAAGGCAACATCATCATCACATACCACTAATAGAATCAATTGAATACAATACTGAAAGGGAAATACATATATCAAAGCTCCAAAAGACAGCTGCACACTCCGAGCTCAACGCTGCTGCAACCTAACGCCACTTGCACTCATCTATCGTGCATAAACTTATAAAAAGCTTAGAGTGTGGTGAAAGTGTGTGTAAGGTAAGTGCTAAGTATACAATAAATCCCATAAGTCATACATCATCGGGATAAGCAGAAATACTGACAAGATCAGGAATCATACGATATCAAAGTAAACAGAAATATACTGGTAAGTCCATAAGTGCTATCAGCCGTACCAAGGCTATGCAATGTAAAACATAATAAGACAATAACAAATGTTGATTATGCAATGCAATATGTAAATCCTGACGAGTCACGAATACCATCAACCTCATCTAAGCCATATAAGTGTCGAAACATAGTAACCCAAAATGTTAAGTACTATGGATGCAATGTAATATGCAGTGCGAATGAAATGACCATGCTGGAATGTGAAGTCGGAATGATAGTACGTAGTATCACAGGCTACAGGGTCCACCATAAGGGACTTCTATCCAAACCAATCCCATACCTAAATTTGGATAGTCCGACTCAATGTGGTAAACACCTGATCTCAGGTTAGTCGCGCACCCAACCGAAATCCTGGCCATGCGAAGGTACACGTAACAAATAGTTACGCACCTCCAACCTGAGTGGATAGTGAATGAATGAATGAATGGATATACAATTCCTGCTCAATAAGTCCACATATCAGTTTGATTGCTCTTTGGGGAATCACCGAGGTCTATTATACTCGACACCGACTGCCTCCTCCCTAGCTGCACAACCCAGCGAGCGGAATAGACCTCACTATCCGACTGACCAGTAGTCTACCAATACCTACCCGGTTCGTCGATAGCGGACCGATTTACGAGCTGGTCATACTCAGCCTAGCTTATAGTCCCCTCACTCGGGCGGATAAGGCCACCCCCCTCCCAACCAACCACGACATAGTGGGAGATGAGGCCTACTGGTATTCGACACTCGGGCGCTCATGTTCCACTCGGTCTAGACGTTGGGGCTACTCCTGGTCTCGAAGGTTCTGGAATTTTCACCCAAGGACATCCTAAGTGCTCATAGTGCTAGAACTAAATATTTTCGGTGTCCCATCTAGCCATCCACGATGTGCCTGTGGAGGCCACAACCCTGTTGTCGCTAGGGCATACAATGATCAAGTCACACATATACGAGATGCATGAGTCACATTATCCAGTCATGTAGTAATCCTGCGCGTATTGCGTGATAATATGGGGCACTTTATCTCATAAGGAGTCCCGTAAATTGTCTGCCCAATGGCGTATGCTATGATCAAACATTCCTCATATCAGGCATACATATGATGCGTATGGGCATGAATCATGGAGTTATACTAAGCATGTTAGATGAACTATCCTCACAACGAAGATGGGCCTTGAAGACCTACACACAACAAGTATGGGCCTATCAATGGGCCCTAGGGAGAGTTATAATGCGGACATTTAACCAACATTATTCTTACAATGTAGACGTCAAACCAACATTGCTCTCAAGGCATGGTCTGCCATAAATGTCATAACCCATGGTGGAATCACACAATGCAATAGACCTTGTATACATTCCATTGGGCCTCGACCCATGGGCCTCAAATAATTCAAATGGGCCTCAACCCACGGGCCCTAATACATCACAATGGGCCTTAACCCATGACTCCAAAATATAGCACAATGGGCCTCAACCCATGGGCCCTTATACATCACAATGGGCCTCAACCCATGGGCCCTTCTACATCACAATGGGCCTCAACCCGTGGGCCCTAATACATCACAATGGGCCTTAACCCATGGCTCCAAAATACAGCACAATGAGCCTCAACCCATGGGCCCTTACACATCACAATGGGCCTCAACCCATGGGCCCTAATACATCACAATGGGCCTCAACCCATGGGCCCCAAATACATCAAATGGGCCTTAAGACACGGGCCTCAAATACATAACATGTGGGCCTTGCACCTGGGCCCCAAAACACACAACAGGTGGGCCTCACTCATGGTTCAAAGATACATCTTGATGAGTCACATGTATATCAAAGTGGGCCTCTCGATTAGGCCACAAAATACATCAAAGTGGGCCTGACGGATGGGCCACAAAGTACATCAAGGTGGGCCTCACAGATGGCCACAAAACACATCAAAGTAGGCCTCAATGGATGATCATATCACGGAGTGGTCCGCTGTGATGTGTTTGAGATCCAACCAAATTCATAAGTTAACATAGAGCTAGATGAAGTGAAAGTAAAATATAAGCTTAATTGGAAGCTAATGTGGCTCCTAAGAGGTTTGAATGGTGAATGTCACTGCCTCCACTATTTTCAATGGTGGGGCCCACTTGAACCTTAGGTCTGATTCTTTCTTAGTCTCAAGCCCTAAAATGCACTTTCAAAATGGTTGGACGGCTTGGATCCAACACATGCATCATGGTGGGTCCCATAGGGGTAGACGGCATAGACAAAGCATACCCCATGGTGGGTCCCCTGCTGTCTAGCAGCCTAGCCAAAGTGGCTGGACAGCATAAATAAAACACATACGTCACAGGGGGGTTCCACCGTACACCTGGACGATGTGAATAAAACACCTACTTCATTGTGGGTCCCACGTGGGGCGCACCATAATGTTTATATGTCATCCAATCCATTGATGAGGTCACGTGGACCTAGATGAAGAGGGAAAACAAATTTCATATGGATGCAAAACTGCTGGGACCCAAAAAGGGGGTTTCAATGACAAACATCAATCACCACTGTTTCCTGCTGTGTGGGCCACCTAAGTTCCGGATGAGGCTGATTTTTGGGGTGGGGCCCACTGCCCTAAGGGGCCTACCTTATGCACGGTGTAGATGTGCAAAACACATCACGGTGGGGTCCACGATGGGACCACTTCCCTGCCTCCAGCGTCAAACGCAGGACGTTGCTGCGTCCTGACGTCTAATTTCTTTTTTTTTTTGAAAAACTCATTTTTCGAAGGTTTTTCCTTTGTGGGGCCCGCATTAGGTGAATCCACCCCGCCCATTGGTTCCCATAGCTCAAGATAAGCCAAACAAGCCCAATATTCGAGGGGTTTTGGCGTATAGAAACATTAAGTGGTTTTTCAATGGTACGAATCACAATTTGCTATGTTATGGCCCACCAGAAAATCAGATCAGCTTCATTTTTCGGCTCAATGCCTAAAATGATATGGGGAAAAGGATGGACGGCGTGGATTGAATTTATACATCATGGTGGAGCCTACATGAACAACCCCCCCTCCAAAGCTTACGAATCAGGCTCATATTTTTGTTTTCCCAGTTCACTGTCCAGGCACGTCCCTAGACGTCTGGACATAACACATGCATTGAGGTGGGCCCTGCTTAGGTGGGCCGCCAAATGGTGGGTGGTGTGGATACAACACATATATAAAGTGGGCCCCACCTATAGATGACTTAGATAAAAAATACATGCCTTATGGTGGGGTTCATCCGGGTGGGCCACATGGCCACATCATCATACCAAAAAAAAATGAAAGAGAGAGGGAGAGAGAGAGAGAGAGAAAGAGAGACACGTGATGATGGAGAGACCCCGGCACTATGGGCCCTCCCTTGCATGATCTATAACATACATCAAGTGGGTCCCAATACATGTGGGCCTACCAAATCAAAGCCCAACGGTGGAGATTCCTTCTCCACCAAAATGGAAGGTCTAAATGACCTCTATCTATGCATGGAAAATAAACATTATGATGGGGTCCATGGAGAATGGCCCCATCATGGAATAATCATGTGGTTCAAGGTGGGCCATCGGTCACACCTAGGGTTCGAAGTGAGATCCATACCATCAATCGGTAGGCCTCACTTGGTCCTTCATAAAAAAGAAAATCTAGGCCTAATAGAGCGCCCACTGTTCGATCTTCTCGGTCCGTTGGAACGTAAGTCTCCTTGTGTTTCGCTTTGATGGTGGAAGATAAGAAATGAATGACTAGGATGAGGGATTTTGGGATGGGAAGGTGGGCCACCAAAATCACTTTTCTCTCTTGAAATACATGGACGTGCACTTCTCTTGCTAGGTTGAAATTTTTGTTGAGAAACGAGGGAAAGAGAGAGGGTTGTAAGGAGAGAGAGTGATGGATGTGAGTGATGGGTGAGGTGATGTTGTACTTAACATGTATGCGTGTGTAAGAGAGAGGGTGAGAAAGAGTTGACTTGGTGGTTGCTTGACTTGGGGAGAAAGAAAGCATTGATTGATTGATTTGATTGATGAGACTTGTTGTAGAGATTCCTTGGGATTGCAAACGCGTGGCTTTTTCTTCAAAATAAACGCCGGCCCACATCTCTCGGCCAGGGTATCGGGTCGGTGTGTAAGATACGGCGTTGGAACCACGACGATGGTGCGGTCACGATGGTACAAGTCTCGGATTGAGCCGACTCAAATCTACACGGTATGACTTAGGATCGCGCGCAAACATCGATTATCGGTCGTAGGTTGCCGAAATTTGTCGGGAAGGATCGCGGCAGTCAACGGAACAGTACGGATTAGGATACGGGTCTTATAATTTGGTTCTAAGAAGTTATCTTAGTTATCACGTGCATGCAACAGAATATATATTGTTCATTTGTTGGGCTATGCCATGGATGTGTCATACTGCAAGTATTGAAATGGTCAAGTGATCCTAACTACTGATTGATCACTTAAATGGAATGAGATTGACCATCAATGCATATAGTGCTTGATAATAGGTTTTATAAAAGTGATAGTGCTGAAAACTTTTCTCTTAATAGTGTATTTTTCTATGAAGGTAGTCAAAAACTTATAGTTTAAAAAAGATTTCAATTTGGAAGTGCAACCAGAGTAACTCCTTTAGCTAAATTTGGAACGATGCTTGCTTTATAGAAAACATGAAGAAAAGAGATAGGGAAGGACTTTAGCTCACTTGATTGTATATGTCACGCCCCAAACTCGGTAAACAGGCTCACAAAATTCCTGATCACCGAATCTGGAGCCGAAAGCCTCCGTAGTGCCCCATTCTCGGATCCCAGCACTCATATGCTAGATTCCGATCCTAGCATCCTACAAGGAGGATTTTCGGTATGATTTTTTTTTTTTTTGTAATGGAGCATAACCACAAAAAAACCAAGTCACAAAACAACATCACCACATATCCACTATATCAAAAACTTTAAGTACAGTGCAGAAAGGGAAATACAGGGTGATAAAAAAGCTCTAAAATAATCTGGTACGCGCTCCTACCTCAGCGCCTTTGTGAACCAACGTCACCTACATGCAACGGTCGTGCATAAGCTTACAAAATCTTAGAGGGTGGTGTAAGTGTGTACGTGTAATGCCCTAAAAATTGGGGGTCGTGCAAAGCTCAGCTCCCGAGTTCCAACGCATCACTTATGCAACATAGATAATGATGATTATGATGAGAGCATTGAAACATGAACGAGATTATACTAAAACAGCATATCATACTCCAGAGACAAGTGAAATTGAAAGCGGAAGACTGTGATAGATATATAAATATATAAACTGTGATGAGTCTCCAGAGTGTGATAATGTTACCAGGTTAATTCATTACAAGTACAATTCCAAAATATACCAAACTGTGTAAGGTCATCTAGTCGACATCCCTGTAACCCCATCGATCAAGACACGACTCACATGAAGCCGCCATAATACAACATATACGAACAAGCATCATCGTCATCACAAAGGTCCGACTCCGCCTCATAAACATCGACATCACCTGCAGCTACAACAGGGTCTGGTTGGTGTGTACAACACCATCCCATAACGTGGGAGTGAGTGATCAACTAAGTGGAACAGTAAAGCATAAGTTAACATGTTATCAATTCAGTCAAGCAGTAATGATAAAGCAGTACAATCAAACAATCCTAAATACTCTTGTTAATGCAAGAATGAAATATATATATGATGCATGCCCTCGTCAAACCACCCTCGTGCGACACCATCTCACGTCCGCGGCATGTGTTCATCCCTCAGTGCTCCACAACACCAGGCACATGCAGTGCTATGTTATGAGCATGATTACCGAGTTGTTATTAGTCCTTTTCATACAACAGTATTAGGAAACTAAGGAACCTCCCTTATATCCTTCCCAAACAATGTTCCAATCTAGGGTCGTCAGTCCTAGATAATCTCATGCGATGATGCGGTTCTAAGTCACTGTAAAGGGCTGTCAGGGCTGTTACATGCACTCGTTGCACCGCTCCCCCATCACCTTATCAATACAGGCCTAGTTTATACTTTGTTACTATGGGAAGACTCGTCGCCTCACCGTAAATTCAGAGTATGCTCGAGGTCACTACACTGGGCACAGTTAAGGCTGTCAGGGATGTTAACGCACTTGTTACACCACTTCCCATCACCCATCAAAATAGTGTAGGCCGACAGCTCGAATACAATGTCTCATACCACCGTATTCGGCTCACGAGTCTGGGTTACTCACTGGTCACTACGGGGAGGCACATCGCCCCAGCGTAGGACGACAGCACGACCACGATGTCTCATACCACTATGTCCAGTTCATGAGTCTTAGCGGATCGAGGTACCAAGGTTAACGGGATTCCACTGATGAGTTCGTTACCTTAGGTTCAAGCAGTAGCATCCAAACATGGTGTAACGACTCGTAAATTTCCGTACGTTGGCTCGAGTACCATCTCGACCAGAAATCAATTAGGATTAAATCCTTTAGAAATTTAACAAAGTTAACTAAGTGCAAAACTCGAGTAGCCATGGAATCCGTTGGAATCGCTTTAAATACGATCTGCAAGACCTAAAACTTGCAAAAACATTGACTCTAGGTTACCTTAAAGTTTAGGATCAAACTCATTGCCCGGCTGCTCTCGGGAATGAAATGAAACTTCGTATTAGGTCTAGACCGCACATCGGAAGTCCGATTAACACGAAGTTAAGGAACTAGGACCGCCTCACTGGGCTTGACAACCACCTCAAAAATCAGGTCTAGTCGATGTCCCACGGCCATTCGCTTAGTGGTCCGGAGCGAGGAGTGTGAAAATCACTCTTTCCTTTTCAAAATAAATATCTGGAATAGTGATCTGGCACCATTCGCTTGCGCATCAGTATTAAGCAACCAGACCGTCAGAATCAGACCAAATTACACCCTCGGATCAGGAAAAATTTCAGGAACATTTACATGTACTTGGAATTTCAGATCGTGGCCCACTGATCGTTGAACTAAAACTGGTCCGCCACGTGTGATCTGGGAATCCGATCGAGTCGAAAACGTAATCCCACGTAGATCCATGTGTTGAGAGCTTAAGTCTGACGTTTGGCTCAAGGAGGGCCACCAGAAACCCTCTTTTGAGCTGGAAAAGTGCCGAAATACCTATAATAGTCGTACCCCTTGAACAAGAGTCTATTTCGGAGAGGTTTTTGGCTATATAAGGGCCTTAGAACAGCCCCTCTCACAGCCATACGAATTTGGGATAAAACCCTAGAGAGAGAGAGAGAAAAAAAAAGAGAAAGCTTGGGATTTGTGGGAGTACTTCCCTCCTGCTGCTTTCAATCATCACAAGGGCTGCACCGCCCCTTTCCAGACATTTTTCCGGCGATATCAACTCCGTTTTAAGGTGAGAAACCCTAACCCTAGATCTGATTTGAGGTGTATAGGCTATAGGTTATGAAATGGCTAACCGATTCCGCTCTTTAGGCTAGAAAACTCCCGAATACGGAAGCTCATCCAACCTTGCTGATTCGTTGAGATTCCAAGGTGAAAGGTGAGGACTTTAGGTGTATAGGTTACGGTTTTCAACGCTTTCAATGTCAGATAATGATAGATTCATGATCTGTATGCAATTGCACATGTACAAAGTGCTTTCCGTTTTCCTTTCGATTAACGTTGTAGAATATGGAATTTCACATACTCTAGGTATACGTAGAAATACCGTATACGTATTTTTTTTAGAAAAATGTTTGACATGTTTATTTAATGTATGATTATACAATATATGGATAAAATACTAGTTTGGCGAAAGGAATCGCCGTAATACATGTTCGCTTGTAAATACTACATATGTTGAAATTGTGTATTCTAGAAATACCGCATATGTGTAAATTTTGGAAATGCAATTGTCATGATTATTTGCTGTATGATTATGGTATACATGGATAAAATACCCGCTTGGCGAAAGGATAGCCCTAATACGTATTTTGCTAATATATGTCATGTATGTTGGAATAGTGCACTCTAAGTGTTTGTGTAAATGCTTGTGAGTGTAAATGCTTAAGTGTTAGTGCCTTAGATAGGTGCTGATATGGAATTCCCGACTACCTTAGAGACATGTAGGATACCCTCCATGTGTGGTTTGCTCTAACCACTCACTTGTAATGTGTATGTAATTGTATCCCTATTTGTATAGTACTCTACAACATGCTTTACAACATGCTTTACTTCATGCTTTATAACATGCCTTATGACATGCCTGTTAACATGCTTGTATTACTTTGTTTATCATGCTTTACTCCACATGCTATGGATGAAGATTGATTGAGGTTGGGACTATGTCTATAGTCCAAGCATTCGGTACCAGACTTGAGATTGTGGCTGAGATTCATGTCGCCACAAGGGATGTGTCTGATGAACCCGAGTCGTACTTCGGTTGGCGATAGTGGTTGGCCACACGGAGCTCTTTTGCGCTTCATATCGCCCAACTTGTCGTACGCTCGAGCCAGTCAGGCTCGTCAAGTAAACCGATATGTGAATATGTGTTCACCATGTTTGGTCGCTACTGCTTGAACCTAGGGTACCAAACTTACCAGTGGCGATCCCGTTAACCATGGTACCTCGATCCGCTAAGACTCATGAGCCGGACATGGTGGTATGGGACACCGTGGCCGAGCTGTCGGCCAATGCTGGGGCGAAGTGCCTCCCCATAGTGACCATTGAGCAGCTCAAACTCATGAGCCGAATACGGTGGTATGGGACATTGTATTCGAGCTGTCGATACTTACGGCGAGAGCCGAGTACGGTGAGACCTGTACTCGTGCTGAAGGGCGACGAGTCCTCTGTAGTATCTTCGAGTATACTCCAAGGTCTGTGATTGGCGACGAGTCTTTCACAGCAACTAGAGTATGAGTGGAGCCGAGTACGGTGAAACCTGTACTCGAGCTGACGGCTAGTGATTGAGCCGAGTATGGTGAGACCTGTACTCGAGCTGACGGTCAGCAATTGAGCCGCATACGGTGAGATCTGTATCCATGCTGACGGGTGATGAGCCCTTTGAGATGCCTTCGCTATGCCTCTCAAACCATAACACCGTATGATATTAACTAGGATTGACGGCCCTAGAATGGATCATGTTTTGGAATGATACAAGTGAGGTACCTTAGTTTCCCAATACTGCTGTTTGAAACGGACTAATAACAACTCGGAAATCATGCGCATCATTGCACCGCATGTGCCTAGTAGATGTGGAGCACTGAGGGAGTTATGCATTCGCGAACGTAAGATGATGTCGCATGAGGGTGGTTTGGCAAGGGCATACATCATCATGTCATTTCATTCTTGCATGTAACAAGAGTAGTTAAACTTGTTTGATTTGTACTGCTTTATCATTACTGCTTAATTGAATTGATAACATGTTAACCTATGCTTTATTGTTCCACTGAGTTAGCTACTCACTCCCACGTTACGGGACGGTGTTTGCAACACCAACCAGACTCTGTCGCAGGTATAGACGGCGCGTCGGTTCAGGAGCCGGAGCCCGATTTCGACGAGGACCAGGATGAGTTCTCATTTATGCAGTACTCGGACGGCTTTGCTTAGGCCGACTGCATCGCAGGGATTTCAGGACTCACCGTTTAGATTGTATTTTGATTTTTGACTCAGAAATAGTACATGTATATGGATACTCAGTTAGTGTTCATAATCAGGTGTTCATGAAATTTTATTTCTTCACATACCTTATATATACAATTTCAGTCTTCCGCTTGCCTTTATACAATTGAACTGGAGTATGAATTACTGTTTTGGTATAATCTCATTCATGTTTATTGCTCTAACTCAGACAACATTTAACCATCATTGTGTATGTTGCATAAGTGATGCGTTGGAACTCGGGACTTGAGTTCATACTCGACCCCCGAATTTCAAGGCGTTACAAGTTGGTATCAGAGCATGATTTTGATTAAACCGGACCTGAGTTATGTTCCCACTACGTACGCTGACGCATTACAACTTAGGAGGGAGCGACGGAACATAGAAACAGTCATAGGTATTCCGAATTCGCCAATCGGCGAAGTTCACTAAAGTCGAACGCCGAAATCGAGTCCGTATTCAACCATGGTCACACGGGTCGACCTTAAAACATTCCTAGACCGTCTATAGATGCTTCTAGATTACAATCCACCTCACCCCAACCATTGAAAATTGGTATAATACGGGATAAGAGTGATGATGATAACTACTCCGAATCCTCGGAGCTTCTCTGGACTCCTCACAGAGACTTCCCGAATCCATGAGGAAAGAAAGCAGATAATATAAATAAATTCTAATACATTTGAAATTGATTAATGAATGCTTAAAAATGAGTTCACAACCCTTTAAATAGGAATACCAAGTAATGAAAATGAAATCAGAAACAAACTACAACTAAGACTCCTAGAATTCGCGACTTACTATAAGGTCGTGATGTCTACTAGTGCGCAAGGTTCTCAGCCAAAAAAATAGTAAGTGTCCTATTTGGCTTCACCAAACCGTCCTCCTAATTATTCTAAGTTCTTTACACGATGAGCGCAACTCCTAAAACCCAACGGATGAAGAGTAATTAAACTAAAACTACCATTTTTTAGCAAAACGAAATTGAAACGGGGAAATGACCCTCAATCGGAGGGTTTTCTCGCAATTCCGGGCTGCGCAACCCGGCATTGCGGGTTGGTTGGCTTCATTAGCTCGTTCTACCCCAAATTCATATATTTTACGTCAGATAACTCATTCCGGATTGCAAGTTACGTTCGATTATTCTGAAACTACCGAAATGGAGCGAATCGGGATCGGGGGGCCAAACGGAACACTTCCGGAGGGATCCAAGGTGGGACCCAGGGATTTTTGGGGCCCAGGGGACTGGAGGATCACAACCGTGGGGACCCATTTCCAAAATTCCAAAAAAATTTGGCGAGGCCCTCGCCGATTCGGCGACTCGCCTCGACTTTGGGTTGCGCCGGGCCAGCAGTCTGGGCCGGTCGACTTTGGGGGTCCCTACAACCCCCTGCCCTAGCTCCCATCCTAAAACTATTTCAAAAAGTCACCTTCCTTCACAAACCCCCTCCCTTGGCCGTTTTTCCCTTCCCTCTTGCTGCCCTTTCTTGCAAATCGCCTCTCCACCTCTCTTCTCTAGTGATTTCGACCACTTCCCACCATCCTCCATCGTGGTGCGCTGCCTTCTTCTCCATTTCCTCTTCTTTTCACTCATTTGGACCCCCTATACGTTGTTGGAGGTCCCAAAATCGTGGGAGCTATCTCCCCAACCGATCTTTCCTTTTCCTTTCTTCATTTCCCCACATTTTTCACTCTCCCACGTCTGTTGGGTCAGCTGATCGTGGAGAACTTGGGAGATCAGCCCCTTTTTCCCCATTTCATCATTTTCCCATGGCCCTTTTTGGTGTTGTGGCGGCCATTTTCTCCATCTCCACCATCCTCTCTCTGATGGGCAAGAGGAAGAGTGCCGCTGATGAGGCCGGGCCTAGTCGCCCTACACGATCGAGGCGGCCGCGAGGCGCCGCCGCTAGCTCGAGCTTTGCCCGGGAGTTTCGCACGAAGCGGGACCTTGATCCCCGGATCCCTGCCGAACGGGTGCAGTTGGCGGCGCTACCTCATGGAGTCTATGAGGACCGCAGAGTTCTTTTCGAAGCCCAGGTGGATGGTCGGCTATTTGGGGAGTATTATTTGTTTGAACAAGTGGAGGCGGCCCTCTGGGGTCCGTTATTTGAGGTCAGGGGTCGCGCAAATTCCGGCACTGTCAGAGCCTTCTACGCCAACATTCGCGAGCCTTCACTAGACCCTTTGCAGTTCCGGCTCGTAGTTGGGGTGGATCTATTCGTCACCGTTGATGTGAAGATGATCGCGCGGCTTATGAATATGCCCCTTGGTGACGTACATGCTAGCGAGCTGAATTTGGCGACTGCTCGTGAAAGGGATCGTCGCACCCGATACCTTTGTGGTGGCCGACTAGCTGAATGGCAGCCAAACAAAAGCCTGCTAGCGTCCCACATGTCTGAAGACTTCCGCCTACTACATCACATCTTCACATACAATCTCTACCCCAGACACAGTAATCGCAGCGAGTGCACGCGCCTTATGGTTGATTTTCTGTACCAAGTGGGGCAGCGGGCAAACTTGTGTGTGCCCACTTTCGTGTTGCGACAGATCGTGAGTGTTACACGCTCCACCAGGAGTTCTGATTCGCTTCCTTTCGGCCGACTCATATGCAGGATCGCACAGGAGTATGGCTATAGTCTGGGGGCAGAAATGCCAGTACAGGTCCACCAAATTGACGAAAACACTCTCAAACAGATGAAGCTTGGGGCACAGCGACAACGGGCCCGACAGGACGAGAGTGAGGATGAGATTGAGAGCGATGAAGACACGAGTGAAGGGGGAAGTGAAGCTGAAGAAGAGGAAGAAGAACCTGAGGCTCAGGACACTGAGGAGAGTTCACCTCCTACGGCTCAGGAGCAGGGCGTGGATCGGGACGCCTTTGATGCACTTTAGCCCGTCTTGAGGAGGGTCAAGCCGCCCTGCAGCAGGAAGTCGGGCGAGTCCGAACCAAGCTTGGCAAGGTGTCTCGTACCTTGAAAGCCATCCTGTGTTGTCTGCAGGACAAGAATGCCCCTCCTCCATCGCTTGATTCGGATGCCTAGTCATCCACGTTGTTGTATGTGGTTGTTTGTTTTTGGTTACCGCGATAGGCGGTTTATGCTTTCATGTAGATGATGTAGTAGGTAGTAGTATGTTTTAAGTGTTGGATGTTGTGGATGTATTGGCTATCATGTGATTTCTGTCATGATTCATGTAACTCTGTATTCCATGTATTATGACAATTTTGGGTAAATGAAAGGCATGTAGCCTCTTTGCTTTGATGATGTGTGGAATGCTTAAAGTGCTTTATGATGTGTGTTGTGCTTTATCTCACAAATGTTGTACCCTATGTTGTATAGGGCATGCCGCGACAGTACACACGGAGCATGGCACATCTCCTTCTGACCGGCTCTATGGACCAGACTCCTTCTGGTAGTAGCGGTCCTACGGACCGAGGGTTGGGTTCTGATCAGCCTCCTGCTGGTCCTACCGGTGGACTGCCACCTTATACGCCCCCGGTCCGTGAACAGTACCGACCGTCTTCTTCTGCGCAGCATGACTCCCATGCTACTCCACCGACTGATAGGATCGAGCAGTTGATGTTGATGATGCATCAGCAACAGATGCAGCAGCAGCAGATAGCAGCAGCAGCAGCAACAGATACAGCAGCAGCAGCACCAGCAGCTTATGGCCACTATCGCTGAGGCCTTATCCCATGGTGGCAGTGCGACTCCACCTACGACATCCGCACATCCTGATGAGCATTCTGAGCCTCCTACTCGGTCTGAGGATGTGCCTCTGCCCACATCCGTCGCACCTCCTACTGGAGATGTAGGTACACGCGGTTTACTCGAGCGATTTCAGAGCTTGAGGCCTCCCTCATTTATGGGTTCTCACAGACCCGAGGAGGCAGAGTTCTGGCTTGACCACATCTCCAAGATGCTACGGATGCTACACTGTTCAGAGGCAGAGCAGGTCGAGTTGGCTTCCTTCATGTTTGAGAGGGAGCCCAGTTTATGGTGGGACAGTGTGTTGGGGACGGTCGCAGTAGATTACGTGTGGACCTGGGAGGCTTTCGAGTTCCGATTCCACGAGAAATACTACCCGCAGACTTATCGGCACGAGCGGGAGGATGAGTTCCTACGCCTCAGGCAGGGAGGCATGACGGTGACGGAGTATGAGCACCGCTTCACTGAGTTGGGCCGCTTTGTCCCAACTATCCTCGTCAATGAGCAGATGAGGATGCGTCGCTTCTCTGGAGGCTTGCGACCCGACATACGGTCGAAGATATGCTGCATCAGTATCCCCACCTACGCGGCATTGGTCCACATGTCTATGAAGGCCGAGCAGGATGTGGACCGATTGGCCAGATCGCGTGGTGCTATGGTTGCGAGGCCACGGCAGGATTTACAGAGCAGGCCTATCTTAGGCAAGAGGCCTCGTGCTGATTCGCCTCCCAGGGCCGCGACACCAGTTGTTCCTGTGAGACGCCCGATTGTGACCTGCACGTATTGCGGGAAACCGGGACATCCTGCTGAGAGTTCCTTCTCGCGCATGAGGGCTAGCGGATTTGTACCACCGCAGAGATTAGATCGCCCTTATCCACAGGCCATATCAGCTCCACCGCTACAGACTGTTCCTGCACATCCTTCCTTTCAACCTCCTGTATCGCGCTTCCGGCCGCCACAGCGACCCTTGGCTCCTCAGCCGAACCGTAAGCAGCAGGCTCGCGTACACACGCTTGTTACCGAGGTACCTGAGACGTCGATCTCGGCCCCGAAGGCTTTTGAGGGTACGGCCTACATTCATGGTACTTCCGTTTCCTTGTTGGTGGACACTGTGTCCACTACTTCTATTATATCTTGTGGGCGGTTAAACGCCTATCTTTGCATACTATTCCCACTAAGGGAACGAGACTCACCACGGCCACTAGGACCTTCTCGGATGTCACACGGTTATGCGAGGGTTGCTCGATAGTTTTGGGTAGCAGCACAGTGCTCGTCGACCTCATTGTTGCTCCACTATGGCACTACGACGTTATCCTTGGTATGGATTGGCTCGCTAAGATGAGGGCGGAGATAGATTGCGATACTCGGATCGTGACTGCCTATAGACCTGATGGCACAGCTTTCACGTTTCCAGTGCAGGTCAGTTGGCCCTGCCGTGTTGATTGTTATGCTGCTTTACTTGTGCCGATTGATGGTCCGACATTGGAGGGTACGCCGGTGGTTCGGGAATTTGTGGGTGTGTTTAATACTATTCCTGGTTTACCTCCTCGACGCGAGATTAATTTTACGATTGATCTTACGCCTGGTGCGACGCCCATCTCGTTGCCGACTTATCGTATGCCTCCATGTGAGATGGAGGAGCTGCGGAGACAGATTGACGAGCTTGTAGAGAAGGGTTTTATACGGCCTAGTGTGTCTCCTTGGGGAGCACCTGTGCTATTTATGAAGAAGAAGGACGGGTCGCTACGGTTGTGTATTGATTACCGTAGGTTGAACCAGGTCACGGTGAAGAACAAGTATCCTTTGCCCAGGATAGATGATCTGTTCGATCAGTTGACAGGGGTGAAGTATTTCTCGAAGATTGATATTCAGTCGGGGTACCACCAGTTGCGCGTGAGAGATGAGGATGTACAGAAGACAGCTTCAGGACGTGCTTTGGGCACTATGAGTTCTTGGTGATGTCGTTCGGCCTGACGAACGCACCAGCCGTGTTCATAGATCTGATGAACCGGGTATTTCAGCCCTTCCTTTACCGATTCGTCATCGTCTTTATTGATGACATTTTGATATACTCTACGAGTCGGGAGGAGCACGAGGAGCACTTGAGAGCGGTGTTGGGTACACTGGAGAAGAACCAGTTGTTCGCCCAATACAAGAAGTGCGACTTTTGGCAGGAGGAAGTCAAGTTCCTGGGACATGTAGTGTCCAAGGATGGGATAGCAGTGGACCTTGCTAAGGTAGCCGCGGTTCAGGATTGGCAGCAGCCTAAATCGGTTACCGAGGTGAGGAGTTTCCTTGGTCTGGCTGGGTATTACAGACGCTTCATTCGGGACTTCTCGAAGATTGCCAGGCCATTGTCTCAGTTGACTCGGAAGGACCTAAAGTTTGCCTGGAATGAGAAGGCGGAGGCAGCTTTTAAGGAGCTGAAGGACAAGTTGACGTCCGCCCCTGTGCTAGTATTGCCAGAGCATGGGGAGAAGTACACGATATATACTGACGCGTCTCGCGTTGGTTTGGGTTGTGTTTTGATGCAGAAGGATAGGGTGATTTCGTATGCCTCGAGACAATTAAGGAAGCACGAGGAGAATTACCCTACACACGACCTGGAGTTGGCAGCCGTCATCTTTGCATTGAAGCTCTGGAGACATTACCTCTACGGAGAGGAGTTCGAGCTTTTCTGCGACCACAAGAGCCTTAAGTACATATTCACACAGCGAGACTTGAATATGAGACAACGCCGATGGATGGAGACCTTGAAGGACTTCAAGTTCGAGGTTTCCTACCATCCTGGCAAGGCGAACCTTGTGGCAGACGCGTTGAGCCGCAAGAAGGCGATTGCATTTGCGGCACCGTTGATGATAGTTGAGTGGGACATGGTTGAGTTCGTACGGGACTTTGAGCAGAGATTCACTGTGGAGGAGCCATTTGAGTGTGTTACGCACGTTCAGGCGCGACCACTTATTGACGACAGGATTATTGAGGCCCAGGAGGGCGATATGCGGCTGTCTGAGCTTCGAGAACAGGCTAGCGACGCCGAGGACTCCGAGTGGAGAGTTGGTTCTGATGGGGGTCTACGATTCCGTGGCCGCCTATGAGTTCCTGATGTGCCCGATTTGAGACGCGAGCTTCTCGAGTCTGCCCATAACTCGAAGCTTGCGATGCATCCTGGTAGCACGAAGATGTACCGGGATATGAGACGGACGTATTGGTGGGATAACATGAAAGCCCACATTGTTGAGTATGTGTCTCGATGTCTGACGTGCCAGCAGGTCAAGGCAGAACATCGCCGACCTCCTGGACTGCTTCAGCCTATGCCCATAGCAGAGTGGAAATGGGACTTCATCTCCATGGATTTCATATCAGGGCTGCCGAAGACGAGGAAGGGACACGATTCCATTTGGGTGATTGTGGACCGGTTGACCAAATCGGCCCATTTCCTCCATATCAGAGTTACGAACTCTGCAGACGAGCTGGCTAGATTGTACATCAGAGAGATCGTCCGTCTGCATGGAGTTCCTTTGGAGATCGTGTCGGACAGAGACACTCGGTTCACATCTATCTTCTGGACTTGTATCCAAGAGGCGATGGGTGTGAAGTTGAAGTTCAGTACGGTGTTTCATCCTCAGACTGATGGGCAGACAGAGCGGGTGAATCAGATTCTGGAGGATATGTTGCGGGCATGTGTGTTGGACTTCAAGGACAGTTGGGATGACTGTCTACCGTACGCAGAGTTCGCCTACAACAACAGCTTCCAGGCGACTATTGGCATGGCGCCATATGAGGCCCTATATGGTCGTCCTTGTAGAGCACCGCATTGTTGGGCCGAGGATGGCGAACGTAGTCTGATTGGCCCGGAGTTGGTACAGGCGACTAAAGAGAAGGTCGACATTATCAGGCGTCGGCTACTGACAGCACAGAGCAGGCAGAAGAGTTACGCTGATACGAGGCGGCGACCGCTTGAGTTCGAGGTCGGGGATCACGTGTTCCTCCGAGTTTCCCCTATGAAGGGAGTCCTTCGGTTTGAGAAGAAGGGGAAGCTCACACCGAGATTTATCGGTCCATTTCAGATACTGGATCGGGTGGGTGATGTGGCGTATCGTCTCGCTTTGCCCACACCACTTGCATCTGTACACAACGTATTTCATGTATCTATGCTGAAGAAGTACGTTCCTAATCCTTCGCATATCATCAGATGGGAGCAGGTACAGCTGAGCGAGGATGCTACGTATGAGTTACGCCCGACGCGTATCCTTGACAGGAAGGAGCAGGTACTGCGTAGCAAGGTCATTCCACTTGTGAAGGTACTATGGACACACCATTCCGAGGAGGAAGCTACTTGGGAGACTGAGCCCGAGGTCAGGAAGAACTACCCTCAGATTCTCGAGGAATACGAAAAGGTATAAATTTCGAGGACGAAATTTTTTGTTTAAGGGGGGTAGATTGTAACGACCCGTAAATTTTCGTACGTTGGCTCGAGTACCATCTCGACCAGAAATCAATTAGGATTAAATCCTTTAGAAATTTAACAAAGTTAACTAAGTGCAAAACTCGAGTAGCCATGGAATCCGTTGGAATCGCTTTAAATACGATCTGCAAGACCTAAAACTTGCAAAAACATTGACTCTAGGTTACCCTAAAGTTTAGGATCAAACTCATTGCCCGGCTGCTCTCGGGAATGAAATGAAACTTCGTATTAGGTCTAGACCGCACATCGGAAGTCCGATTAACACGAAGTTAAGGAACTAGGACCGCCTCACTGGGCTTGACAACCACCTCAAAAATCAGGTCTAGTCGATGTCCCACGGCCATTCACTTAAGTCCGGAGCGAGGGAGTGTGAAAATCACTCTTTCCTTTACAAAATAAATATCTGGAATAGTGATCTGGCACCATTCGCTTGCGCATCAGTATTAAGCAACCAGACCGTCAGAATCAGACCAAATTACACCCTCGGATCAGGAAAAATTTCAGGAACATTTACATGTACTTAGAATTTCGGATCGTGGCCCACTGACCGTTGAACTGAAACTGGTCCGCCACGTGTGATCTGGGAATCCGATCGAGTCGAAAACGTAATCCCACGTAGATCCATGTGTTGAGAGCTTAAGTCTGACGTTTGGCTCAAGGAGGGCCACCAGAAACCCTCTTTTGAGCTGGAAAAGTGCCAAAATACCTATAATAGTCGTACCCCTTGAACATGAGTCTATTTCGGAGAGGTTTTTGGCTATATAAGGGCCTTAGAACAGCCCCTCTCACAGCCATACGAATTTGGGATAAAACCCTAGAGAGAGAGAGAAAAAAAGAGAAAAGCTTGGGATTTGTGGGAGTACTTCCCTCCTACTGCTTTCAATCATCACAAGGGCTGCACCGCCCCTTTCCAGACATTTTCTCGGCGATATCAACTCCGTTTTAAGGTGAGAAACCCTAACCCTAGATCTGATTTGAGGTGTATAGGCTATAGGTTATGAAATGGCTAACCGATTTCGCTCTTTAGGCTAGAAAACTCCGGAATACGGAAGCTCATCCAACCTTGCTGATTCGTTGAGATTCCAAGGTGAAAGGTGAGGACTTTAGGTGTATAGGTTACGGTTTTCAACGCTTTCAATGTCAGATAATGATAGATTCATGATCTGCATGCAATTGTACATGTACAAAGTGCTTTCCGTTTCCTGTTTCGATTAACGTTGTAGAATATGGAATTTCACATACTCTAGGTATACGTAGAAATACCGTATACGTATTTTTTTTAGAAAAATGTTTGACATGTTTATTTAATGTATGATTATACAATATATGGATAAAATACTAGTTTGGCGAAAGGAATCGCCGTAATACATGTTCGCTTGTAAATACTACATATGTTGAAATTGTGTATTCTAGAAATACCGCATATGTGTAAATTTTGGAAATGCAATTGTCATGATTATTTGCTGTATGATTATGGTATACACGGATAAAATACCCGCTTGGTGAAAGGATAGCCCTAATACGTATTTTGCTAACATACGTCATGTATGTTGGAATAGTGCACTCTAAGTGTTTGTGTAAATGCTTGTGAGTGTAAATGCTTAAGTGTTAGTGCCTTAGATAGGTGCTGATATGAATTCCCGACTACCTTAGAGACATGTAGGATACCCTCCATGTGGTGGTTTGCTCTAACCACTCACTTGTGATGTGTATGTAATTGTATCCCTATTTGTATAGTACTCTACAACATGCTTTACAACATGCTTTACTTCATGCTTTATAACATGCCTTATGACATGCCTGTTAACATGCTTGTATTACTTTGTTTATCATGCTTTACTCCACATGCTATGGATGAAGATTGATTGAGGTTGGGACTATGTCTATAGTCCAAGCATTCGGTACCAGACTTGAGATTGTGGCTGAGATTCATGTCGCCACAAGGGATGTGTCTAATGAACCCGAGTCGTACTTCGGTTGGCGATAGTGGTTGGCCACACGGAGCGCTTTTGCGCTTCATATCGCCCAACTTGTCGTACGCTCGAGCCAGTCAGGCTCGTCAAGTAAACCGATATGCGAATGTGTGTTCACCATGTTTGGTCGCTACTGCTTGAACCTAGGGTACCAAACTTACCAGTGGCGATCCCGTTAACCATGGTACCTCGATCCGCTAAGACTCATGAGCCGGACATGGTGGTATGGGACACCGTGGCCGAGCTGTCGGCCTATGCTGGGGCCAAGTGCCTCCCCATAGTGACCATTGAGCAACTCAAACTCGTGAGCCGAATACGGTGGTATAGGACACTGTATTCGAGCTGTCGATACTTACGGCGAGAGCCGAGTATGGTGAGACCTGTACTCGTGCTGACGAGCAACGAGTCCTCTGTAGTATCTTCGAGTATACTCCAAGGCTGTGATTGGCGACGAGTCTTTCACAGCAACTAGAGTATGAGTGGAGCCGAGTACGGTGAGACCTGTACTCGAGTTGACGGCTAGTGATTGAGCCGAGTACGGTGAGACCTGTACTCGAGCTGACGGTCAGCAATTGAGCCGCATACGGTGAGATCTGTATCCGTGCTGACGGGTGACGAGCCCTTTGTGATGCCTTCGCTATGCCTCTCAAACCATAACACCGTATGATATTAACTAGGATTGACGGCCCTAGAATGGATCATGTTTTGGAATGATACAAGTGAGGTACCTTAGTTTCCCAATACTGCTGTTTGAAACGGACTAATAACAACTCGAAAATCATGCGCATCATTGCACCGCATGTGCCTAGTAGATGTGGAGCACTGAGGGAGTTTTGCATTCGCGAACGTAAGATGATGTCGCATGAGGGTGGTTTGGCAAAGGGCATACATCATAATGTCATTTCATTCTTGCATGTAACAAGAGTAGTTAAACTTGTTTGATTTGTACTGCTTTATCATTACTGCTTGATTGAATTGATAACATGTTAACCTATGCTTTATTGTTCCACTGAGTTAGCTACTCACTCCCACGTTACGGGACGGTGTTTGCAACACCAACCAGACTCTGTCGCAGGTATAGACGGCGCGTCGGTTCAGGAGCCGGAGCCCGATTTCGACAAGGACCAGGATGAGTTCTCATTTATGCAGTACTCAGACGACTTTGCTTAGGCCGACTGCATCGCGGGGATTTCAGGACTCACCGTTTAGATTGTATTTTGATTTTTGACTCAGAAATAGTACATGTATATGGATACTCAGTTAGTGTTCATACTCAGGTGTTCATGAAATTTTGTTTTTTCACATACCTTATATATACAATTTCAGTCTTCCGCTTGCCTTTATACAATTGAACTGGAGTATGAATTACTGTTTTGGTATAATCTCATTCATGTTTATTGCTCTAACTCAGACAACATTTAACCATCATTGTGTATGTTGCATAAGTGATGCGTTGGAACTCGGGACTTGAGTTCATACTCGACCCCTGAATTTCAGGGCGTTACACATGGTGACCATACAATGACCAATCGGGTTATTTGACGAGCTCGACTAGCACGAGCGCACATCAAGTGGATCGACATGAAGTGCGTAAGCACTCCATGTGGCCTAACCACTGCCGACAACCGACGTATGGCTCGGGTTCGTCAAACACGTCCTTCGTGGCCGAATGAATCTCAGCCACGAACTCAAGGCCTGTTACCGATTGCCTGGACTATACAATAGTCCCAATCACATTCAAGTATAGATAGTTAAAGCAATAATGGATCAAGATTCCAAATCACACAATCAAAGTCTGATATTGTCCGCTTAGGGCTGTCAGGGCTGTTGCACGGAATCGTTACACTACTCCCCCATCACCCATAACGGATTTTATGGAATACAACTTAAACATGGATTTAAACATATGCATTACATAGAGAAATAGACATTATAATAGACGGTACATGGAGGAAAACGTACACATAGTTAAAGGAGTTAAGAATCATATCTCAACACCCTTATACATTACAATTTACTAACTACTACTCATTCAGACATTCCAACAAACACTTTAGACTACATACATCAACTTACATGACGTATGTTGATCACATAGGTATTAGGCCAAATCCTTCACTAGGGAGCTGCCCCAAGTATAACACGCGTGCACCCACGGCGGATAATCATGGCAAGCATGAATCCAAGTTCCATATTCATTTGAACATTTTCACAAACACTTGGGCTACACATTTTAATATATATAGTGTATATTGGCCGTGGCGTGATTTAGGGCAAGTCCTTTCGCTAGGGAGTTGTCGTATACGTACAAGCATATAATCACGACAGATAATCATGTTAAGCACAAATCCGTATTTCATACGTATACGGTATTTTCTACAAATACGAGGAATACAGTATGTTCAACATAGTTAACGTATAACCGAAAAATGAAACGGACAGCACTTTGTACATGTGCAATAGCATCCACGTCAGTAATATATCATTAACTGACATTAAAAGCCTTAAAAACCATAACCTATACGTTTAAAGTCTGCACCTTACGTCGTAGAAGCGTAAAGAACTCGATAGAATCAATTAGCCTTTGTCTACGGTGATTTAGAAACCTACAACATAACTCAGATTAGTTATTTCACAACTCACACTACCTGGAACTCCAAAACAGGTTAGGGTTAGGTTTTTCTTACCTAAGAACGAAGTCAGAATCACCGGAATAGCGATCTGGTAGCGATGGTTTGGCACGTAGATACGTGGGTTTGAATTGCAGGAAGAAACTCCAACAATCCCTCACACTTTCTCTCTCTTTTCTATCTTCTCTCTCCTAGGTTTTCTCAAATTCATTTGGAATGAGTGAGTGAGGGTTTAAGGTCCTATATATGCCCAAAACTCACAGAAATAGACTCGGGGCCATAATATACTTAGGTTATGTTCAAAGAGAGACTGTTTCGTCTCAACGGAGCACTTTTGGAGCCCCCCTTAAGCCAAAGGTCGGACTTAAGCTCACTGACCTTGGATTTAGGTCGAGTTAAGTTTTCGTTCCAGTTGGGTTCCCATATCACACGTGGCAGACCAGTTTCAGTTCAACGGTCACCACAACTCGATCAGGATTACAAGTACACTGCCATGTATATGAAATTTCTCTTAATCCAAGGCTGTATTTGGGTCAGATTTTGACGGTCTGATTGCTTATATCAAACCCGCAAGTGACAAGTCTCAGATTACTTAAATTAGATTTAATTTTCAAAGGAATCCACATTTTCTCACACTCTTCGATCCGGGCTCAAGCGAATAGCCCAGGGACACTATCTGGTTTTGATTTCCGAGATGGTTGTCAAGCCCAGCAAGGCGGTCCTAAACGCTTAACTTCGCATTAATCGGACTTTCGATGTGTCGTCCAGATCCGATACGAAGTTTCAATGTGCTCCCGAGAGCAACGGGTAATGAGATTAATCCTAGATTTTTGGGTAATGTAGCGTCAACGATTCCATAAGTTTTGGGTCTTGCAGATCGTATTTAAAGTGATTAGTGCGGATTTCGTATGTAATCTAGTTTTCCACTAGTTACTCCTTGTCTAATTTCTAAAGGATTTGGTCCTATTTGATTTTTTTTTCCTGAGGTGGTACTTGGGCCTTTGTAGTTTGTATATAAAGTGATCCAAGTTATTAATACTTAACTAAATCACGCCCTAATTACAACAGAATAAGGTCCTAGGGCAGTTCTATGTCCAAGGGCGTCCATTGCCAAGTTGGGAAAAATCCGGGATGTTATAATCTACCCCCCTTAAAAACCAATTTTATTCATGAAATTGCCTAAGGGTAGCAAGTAAAGATTTTAGTATTCCTCTTGCCTAAGTTTTATTCATTTCAAGTGTATATGTGTGGTACGGCGTATACTATCTATGTTAGTCTGGTACATTTTAGTCTCTACCCCCCTTAAAAACTTATTTCCTTATCGCTTACTTATATCCTAACGGTTTGCTACAAGTTATTTCTTCATTTATTTGAAGTCTTGATGATGATTCCCAACTATTTAGAGTAAGATATTTATTTTCAATAGTCGACCAACATGAAGAGACAGTTGTAATGGGCTTGATCCCGATACATCGATCATCTACCTGGGTAGAAGGCTCATCGTATCCCTTCCTAGTCCTAGTAGATCCTGGTCTTCTACTTGGTCAAAGCAGTGAGTCCATTAGTAATCGCCCAGGATTGAGAATTGGATCAAGCCGCGAATGCTTCACAGTTGTATATTTTAGTAACTCCGTAGTTTGATCACTCTAAAAACTTAGGGAATGTCCATCATTGAAAGGCTCAAGTTTCCTACTTATAAAGTTGCCCATTTGAGAAATTTCTTAGGCCTAAAAAGACAAAATCTCTATCGGTTATATACTCCTAACACTTCTCAAAGACGAAGTTATAAACTTTTGGTTGTAAGTGGTCGGGCCAACACGGAAGGAAAGTTGTGTAGTGGGTCTGAGTCGGATACATGGACCTTCTGCCTATCTAGGACAGAAAATTATCGTATCAGTTCTTAATCCTAATTGATCCTAACCTTTTGCTAGATCAGAGCATAGAGTTCATTGGTAACCACCAGGATTGAGAATTCAATTGAAACCGCGAATACCTTGCTTATATATATAGTTCCTCTACTCCTTGTTCCTGATTGTAATAAGTTTTGGGAAGGCAATTATAAGGGGTGTGTTGACTTGACCTAATGTTCAATCCGAGGGATATATAAGTTTTCTATGAGCATGAATAGTTTCTACATCAAACAGCCTTCTTAAGAGTTATTAAAAGAGCCTGTGAGTACCAAGGGGATTCAACGAAGGAATGGGGTCTCGCTCCAACCTAATCAAGTCAACTAAATAAATCTATCTTTCAATTGTCTTAGCATAATCAGTGTTTTACATTCCTTAGTATAACCAACCAATAGTTGTAATCCAAAGCCTATGCTTATACGCTAGGTGATTTCATACCCTTTCTAATACAAGAAATTGTTTATCACTTAGGGTCAAATGTTGTCTGATTGGAATTGAGTTGCCTGCACTTGAATTTAACTACGCTCGAGCATTTCACATATGCTCATACCAACGAAGAGGTCCTAGGGTTCACATTATTAATTTGTTGGATTTCCTATACTGCCAGATTTGTTTACAAAATCTAGGAGTACTAACTTTAGGTCCAAAACTCTAAGGGCCTATTGTATTAATTAGGACTGCATTGCTAATCCCACTTCGGGATTGGGAATGACATGTTTGGTAGGAGGGTGGAGTGGGATAAAAATAATTTCTAAGTGTAATTTGAAAGAAAATTCAGAATGTAGTTTTAATTGCATACATTCCAAACATGGTGTTAGAAGCCATGGGATACACCCAATCTAGGGACAATACCTTACACCTACCTTTATTGTTACTTTGACAATTCCATCCACCGTAAGCTCACCTAATGTAGTTGGCCGAACGGGCCCTAAACGTCCTAATATTTGGAGGTTGCGAAAGTTATGGGACACAAATATGTCGGTTTTGTGCTCATATGGGTGTGAAATGGTGAGGCCAAGAGGAGTAAGAGATGGGTTTAGAGGAGTAATAATGGAGGGGTGGAAGGAGTTCATAATTGTCAAGTACAATTCCAACTTGTTAAGCAGTCTACACCTTTGATAACAAAAGGATCTTCATACATTTCATTTAACCCAAAATCGTCACAATACATGGGATGTAGCCTTACGTGGACCATGATAGAAGATGCATGTGAGCTAATACAATGAAGGCGTCAAACACTAGAGCTTACTACCAACGATTACACCACTAGGCCTATTAACATGAAAACACAAAGATCCTAACGTAACAACAAACAAACTACGAGACAACGGTCATGGATAACTAGGCAAAAATTGAGAAAATGGTCGTACTAAGCTCGAATAGAGCCATGGAAAAGTGAAGAAAAGGGAGGAAAGGGCTGGGGTCTTTAGGTCTCCATGGATTTGAGCCTCCAAGGGGTGTGTAAAGGCTTCAATGATAGGAATTGAAGAAGAAAAATGAAGAGATGAGATGGCTAGTGGGTTTACACGAGTTTGAGCCACAAATGGGGGGGGGGGGTGTAAGAGCTCAAATGAGAGAGAATGAAGAGGGTAGGGGGTAGGTATTGTTGTAAATAATGGAGGTATGTGTGTTTTGACAGAAAATGACGAAATAGGTGAATAGAAGAAAGGTTTAAGAGAGAAAACAGAAACTTTTAGAGAAAAGGAGAGCTTGGAGGGGTAGTTTATGAAGGAGGTACTAGTTTGGGAGGGTTTTAGTACGACGGCCCACACACCAGGGGGTTACCTTAGCCCCAAACACCATCGTCCCGAGCGGCCCGCCCGGCCGAGCCCGCTGACCGGTGAGGCCTCGCCGACCTGGCGAGGGCCCCGCCACCCTCTGGACAAAGTGAAGATGCCTCACTACTTGGGCGAGGTCCTCGTGCCCCCTAGGCCCTAAAAAGGTCTAGGTCCGACCCTGGGTCCCTCTGCATTTGCGTGGGTATGCCCACGACTCCGTTTTGAGTCGTTTCGGAAGTTCCTGATACATATTTGTATTTACCGATTTCTAATGGCTGGGATGGGGTAATTTGTGGTCTAGACCCGTCGTTTGATGGTCTAGAAGTGTTTTGGGGTTGACTCATGCGATCACGGTTGAGTACAAACTCAAACAAAACGACCAATTTCAGTGAAGTTCGTCGATTGGCGAAACTGGGACACCTACGACTGTTTCTACATTTTCTCGCACCCTCCTATGTCAAAATGAGTTAGCGTACGTCGTGTGACCATAACCCAGGTCCGGTTTAATCCAAATCATGCTCTGATACCATCTTGTAACGCCCTGAAAATCAGGGGTCGAGCAAAGCTCAGCTCCCAAGTTCCAACGCATCACTTATGCAACATAGATATTGATGATCATAATGAGAGCATTGAAACATGAATGAGATTATACCAAAACAGCATATCATACTCCAGAGACAAGTGAAATTGCAAGCGGAAGACTGTGATAGATATATAAAATATATAAACTGTGGTGAGTCTTCGGAGTGTGATAATGTTACCAGGTTAATTCATTACAAGTACAATTCCAAAATATACCAAATTGTGTAAGGTCATCTAGTCAACTCCCTGTAACCCCGTCAATCAAGACACGGCTCACATGAAGCTGCCATAATACAACATATACGAACAAGCATCATCGTCATCACAAAGGTCCGACTCCGCCTCATAAGCATCGCCATCACCTGCAGCTACAACAGGGTCTAGTTGGTGTGTACAACACCGTCCCGTAACGTGGGAGTGAGTGATCAACTCAGTGGAACAGTAAAGCATAGGTTAACATGTTATCAATTCAGTCAAGCAGTAATGATAAAGCAGTACAATCAAACCATCCTAAATACTCTTATTAATACAAGGATGAAATGTATACATGATGCATGCCCTCGCCAAACCACCCTCGTGCGACACCATCTCACGTCCGTGACATGCGTTCATCCCTCAATGCTCCACAACACCAGGCACATGCAGTGCTATGTTATGAGCATGATTACCAAGTTGTTATTAGTCCTTTTCATACAGCAGTATTAAGAAACTAAGGTACCTCCCTTATATCATTCCCAAACAATGATCCATTCTAGGGTCGTCAATCCTAGATAATCTCATACGATGCTGAGGTTCTAGGTCACTGTAAAGGGCTACCAGGGCTTTTACACGCACTCGTTGCACCACTCCCCCATCACCTTATTAATACAGGCCTAGTTTATACTTTGTTACTATAGGAAGACTCGTTGCCTCACCGTAAATTCAGAGTATGCTCGAGGTCACTACACAGGGCACGGTTAGGGCTGCCAGGGATGTTACACGCACTCGTTACACCACTCCCCCATCACCCATCAAAACAGTGTAGGCCGACAGCTCGAATACAGTGTCCCATACCACCGTATTTGGCTCACGAGTCTGGGTTGCACACTAGTCACTACGGGGAGGCACATCGCCCCAGCATAGGACGATAGCTCGACCACGGTGTCCCATACCACTATGTCCGATTCATGAGTCTTAGTGGATCGAGGTACCAAGGTTAACGGGATCCCACTGATGAGTTCGGTACCTTAGGTTCAAGCAGTAGCGTCCGAACATGGTGAACATACAATGACCAATCGGGTTATTTGACGAGCTCACATCAAGTGGATCGACATGAAGTGCGTAAACACTCCATGTGGCCTAACCACTGCCGACAACCGACGTACGACTCGGGTTCGTCGAACATGTCCTTCGTGGCGAATGAATCTCAGCCACGAACTCAAGGCCTGTTACCGATTCCTTGGACTATACAATAGCCCCAATCACATTCAAGTATAGATAGTTAAAGCAATAATGGATCAAGATTTCAAATCACACAATCAAAGTCTGATATTATCTGCTTAGGGCTGTTAGGGCTGTTGCACGGAATCATTACACTACTCCCCCATCACTCATAACGGATTTTATGGAATACAACTTAAACATGGATTTAAACATATGCATTACATAGAGAAACAGACATTATAATAGACGGTACATGGAGGAAAATGTACATATAGTTAAAGGAGTTAAGAATCATATCTCAACACCCTTATACATTACAATTTACTAACTACTACTCATTCAGACATTCCAACAAACACTTTAGACTACATGCATCAACATACATGACGTATGTTGATCACATAGGTATTAGGCCAAATCCTTTCACTAGGGAGCTGCCCCATGTATAACACGCGTTCACCTACGGCGGATAATCATGGCAAGCATGAATCCAAGTTCCATATTCATTTGAAGATTTTCACAAACACTTGGGCTACACATTTTAACATATATAGCGTATATTGGCCGTGACGTGATTTAGGGCAAGTCCTTTCACTAGGGAGTTGTCACATATGTACAAGCATATAATCACGATAGATAATCATGTTAAGCACAAATTTGTATTTCATACGTATACGGTATTTTCTACAAATACGAGGAATACAGTATATTCAACATAGTTAACGTATAACCGAAAAATGAAACGGACAGCACTTTGTACATGTGCAATAGCATCCACGTCAATAATATATCATTAACTGACATTGAAAGCCTTGAAGACCATAACCTATACGTTTAAAGTCCGCACTTTACGCCGTAGAAGCGTAAAGAACTCGATAGAATCAATAAGCCTTTGTCTATGGTGATTTGGCAACCTACAACATAACTCAGATTAGTTATTTCACAACTCACACTACCTGGTACTCTAAATCAGGTTAGGGTTAGGTTTTTCTTACTTAAGAATGAAGTCAGAATCGCCGGAATAGCATCTGGTAGCGATGGTTAGGCACGTAGATACGTGGGTTTGAATCCCAGGAAGAAACTCCAGCAATCCCTCACACTTTCTCTCTCTTTTCTCTCTTCTCTCTCCTAGGTTTTCTCAAATTCGTATGGAATGAGAGAGTGAGGGTTTAAGGTCCTTATATAGGCCCAAAACTCACGGAAATAGACTCGGGGCCATAGTATACTTAGGTTATGTCCAAAGAGAGACTGTTTCGTCTCAACGGAGAACTTCTGGAGCCCCCCCTTGAGCCAAAGGTCGGACTTAAGCTCACTAACCTTGGATCTAGGTCGAGTTAAGTTTTTGTTCCAGTCAGGTTCCCAGATCACACGTGGCGGACCAGTTTCAGTTCATCGGTCACCGCAACTCAATCAGGGTTACAAGTACGCTGCCATGTATATGAAATTTCTCCTGATCCGAGGGTGTATTTGGGTCAGATTCTGATGGTCTGATTGCTTATATCGGGCCCACAAGTGACAAGTCTCAGTTTACTTAAATTAGATTTAATTTCTAAAGGAATCCACATTTTCTCACACTCTTCGCTCCGGGCTTAAGCGAATAGCCTAGGGACACTATCTGGTTTTGATTTCTGAGATGGTTGTCAAGCCCAGCAAGGCGGTGCTAAATGCTTAACTTCGCGTTAATCGGACTTTTGATGTGTGGTCCAGATCCGATACGGAGTTTCAATGTGCTCCCGAGAGCAACTGGGTAATGAGATTGATCCTAGATTTTTGAGTAATGTAGCGTCAACAATTCCACAAGTTTTGGGTCTTGCAGATCGTATTTAAAGTGATTAATGCGGATTTCGTATGTAATCTAGTTTTCCAATAGTTACTCCTTGTCTAATTTCTAAAGGATTTGGTCCTATTTGATTTTTTATTTTTTTTGCCTGAGGTGGTACTTGGGCCTTTGTAGTTTGTATATAAAGTAATCCAAGTTATTAATACTTAACTAAATCACGCCCTAATTACAACAGAATAAGGTCTTAGGGTAGTTCTACGTCCAAGGGCGTCCATTGCCAAGTTGGAAAAAATCCGGGATGTTACAGTACGCAAGGCAAGTGTCAAGTGTACAATATCAGAGTAATGCAGAAATATGCGGTAAGTCCATGAATACTATCAGTCGTACCAAGGCTATGCTATGTAAGGCATGAATGCTATTGGCTATAAAAAGGCCATGCGATGCGAGGCCTATATAGCCAAATGTCATATGCGAGATGCAAAGCAAGCATGCCAGTCCTCATCAAGTACACATATCAGTGCAATTTCTCTCTGGGATATTACCAGGGTCTAATACACTTCACACTGACTGCCGCCTCCTTAGCCGTACAGCCTAGTTAGTGGAATAAACTACACTATCCGCTTGACCAGTAGTCTACCAATACCTACTCAGCTCATCGATAGTGGACTCATTTGTAAGCTGGTCGAACTCAGCCTAGTTTATAATCCCCTCACTCGGGCGGATAAGGCCCACCCCCTTCCAACCGACCACGACACGGTGGGAGATGCGACCTACTGGTATTCGACACTCTTACGCTCGTGTATCCACTCAGTCTAGACGTTGGAGCATCTCCTAGTACCAAAAAGGTTCTGGGACTTTCACCCAAGGACATCCTAAGTGCCCACAGTGCTAGAACCAAGTATTTCCTTTATCCGATACGGCCATCCATGATGTGCCTGTGGAGCCACGACCCTAATGTTGATAAGGCGTATAATGATCATGACACACAAATGCGAGATGCATGAATCAGACTATCCAGTCATGCAACAATCCTGCGCATACCACGCGCTCATGTGGGTAACTCCTATCAGTGAGTCCCATAAATAATCTGCCCAATGGCATATGCTATGATCAGTCACTACTCATATCAAGCATACATATGATGCGTATGGATATGAATTATGAAGTTATACTAAGCATGTTATATAGTGATGAACTGTCCTCACAACGAAGATGGGGCTAACGACCAACACACAATAAGTATGAACCTATCATTGGGCCCTAGGGAGAGTTATAATGTAAACATTTAACCAACATTATTCTTACAATGTGGGCATCAAACCACCATTGCTCCCAAGGCATAGCCCGCCATCAAGATCATCACATAAACCACGGTGGAATCACATTACAATGGCCCTTACGTACTTCCCATTGGGCCTCGACCCATGGGCCTCCAATACATCAAGTGGGCCGTATCACATGGGCCTCATATATATCGAGGTGGGCCTCAACGGATGGGCCACAAATACATTAAGAAGGGCCTCAATAATGGGCCTCATAAATTCCAAAAAATGAGTCATATTGAAGGATCATTTGGACCATAACACAAATAGCAATGGAGATAATAATTTTCAAGGTTAAATAAATCACAGGGCCCACTATAAAGTTTATTTTCCAACCAATCTAATCATAAGGTCATAAAGACCTAGATTAAGAAGGGAAAACAAATATCATATTGGTCCATACCCTGTAGCCCAAGGGTTTTAATGGTGGACGTTCAAACCCATTGTTTCTACAGTGTGGTCCACGTGATCCTAGGCTGGACGCATCGCGGTGTGGCCCTCCGTGATGTATTTGAGATCCAACCATTTTATAAGTTAACATAGAGATAGGTGAAGTGAAAACAAAAACATCAGCTTGATCAGAACTACCATGGCCCTTAAGAAGTTTTGAACAGTGAATGTCACTGTCCCCACTATTTTCAATGGTGGGGTCTACTTGAACTATAGATCTATCTCATTTTTCTCATGCCATAAAACGATCTTCCAAAAAGGTTGGGCGGTATGGATACAACACATACATCATCGTGGGTCCCACCGTCCAAGGTCTGGATGGTGTGGCTAAAACATACATCATGGTAGGGTCCACATGGGTGGACGGTATAGATATAGCACATACCTCGTGCGTGGGGTCCACACGTGTGGAATACAATATATACATCAGTGGATCCCACGTGGGGCCCACCATAACGTTTATCTGCCATCTAATCTATTAATAAGGTCACACAGACCAGGATGAAGAGGAAAAACAAATTTCATATCGATCTAAAACTTCAGTGACAACACAAAAAGGGTTTCATTGACAGACGCTCAATCAACACTGTTTCCTGTAGTGTGGACCACCTGAGTTCCACCTATGGCTGACTTTTTTTAGGGTGACTGCTGGTCAGAGGGGACCCAACAAATGCACGGTGTTGATGATCAATGCACATCATGGTGGGGCCCACAGCTAGGACCCCTGCCCACCGCCTAACACAGTAGGACACTGCTGTAGCGTCCTCTGAACGGTAGCAGCAGCAGTGCCTGCTGCCTCATTTAGTTTTTGTAGGGGTTTTCTTGAGGATTTTCGTAGGTGGGGCCTGCATCAAGAGAATCCCCCCCGTCCACTGGCTCCTATGGCTCAAGACAAGCCAAACAAGCCCAATATTCGATTTGTTTTGGTGTATAGAAACATCTGGGTGGATTTCAATGGTAAAAACACTGTTTTCTGTGCTATGGCCCGCCAGATAATCGGATTGACCTCATTTTTCGGCTCAACGCCTAAAATGAGCTGGGGAATGGAATGGATGGCGTGGATAAGGTTCATACATCAAGGTGGTGTCTGTATGAGTGGCCCACCCAAAAACCTTAAAAGGCAAACTGCTGAATCTCCCTTTTTTTGTTATGAGTACATCTCATTGCCGGTTCACCCTTCATTGGACCACGTCCTACGTCCAGGGACGCTGGATGGTGTAAAAGTCCATTAAGGTGGATCCCACATGGACGTGGTCCCACTTGATTAGATCAATCTAATATTTGTGTTTTCCCAACATCCATAAGGTAGGGCCCACGTGGTTTAGATGGCCATAGGGTCCATTTAATGGACAGTCTAGATACCACATACACTCATCATGTGGGCCACAAAATAAAGGAAGGTGAGAGAAGAGAGAGAGAGAGAGAGAGAGAGAGAGAGAGAGAGAGACGTGCGACGGAGGGACCCCGACAGTATGGGCCCTCCCTTCCATCCATTCAATCATACATCAAGTGGGTCCCATTACATATGGGCCCACCGATCAAAATCAACGGTGGAGATCCTTTCTCCACCGAAATGCAAGGTCTAGATGACCTTATCCATGGAAGGAAAATAAACATCATGATGGGGTCCATGGAGAATGGCCCCATCATGGAATGATCATGAAAATCAAGGTGGGCCATCGGCCACATGTAGGGTCCAAAGTGAGATCCATACCATCAATTGGTAGGCCTCACTTGGCCCATTGTAAAAAAATTGAAATCTAGGCCTATAGAAACACCCACCATTGGATCTTCTTAGTCCGATGGAACGCCGATCTCCTTGTGCCTCTCTTTAATGGAAGATGATGAAAAATAAAGGGTTAGGATGAAGGATTTTGGGGTGGGAAGTGGGCCACACAACACACTTTCTCTCCTTAGAAATGCTTGGACGTCCACCACTCTTTTGCTTGGAATTTATGTTGAGAAAGAGCGAGAAAGGGTGGTTGTAAGAGAGAGGTGATGGATGTGAGTGATGGATGTGAGTTGATAGACATACTTGACTTGAGAGTTGACTTAGGGTGGTTGCTTGACTTGGGGAGAAAGAAAGCATGGGTGTGTACTTTGATTGATTGATTGATTGATGGGATGGGTTGTAGAGATTCTCTTGGGTTCACAAAAGCGCGACATTTCTTTGAGATAAATGGGAGCCCACATCTCCTGGCCAGGGTATTGAATCGGTGTGCAAGACACATCGTCGGAACCACGGTGACGGTGCGGTCGCAATGGTACAAGTCTCGGATTAAGCCGACTCAAATCTATAGGATATGACTTAGGGTCACGCACAAACGTCGATTATAGGTCGCAGGTTGCCGGAATTCGACGGGAAGGATCGCTGGAGTCGACGGAATAGTACCGACTAAGATACAGGTCTTACAGTATATATATATTGAGAACTATCTCATTGTTTAGATTGTAGAACTGTTAGGCATTAATAAATTTAAGTGTATATATAGCTATAATTGCTTTTGTTATGTCACTCACTAGTCTCTTGTACTGTATTCTGTTCATTATTTCTATTTCATTAACATCTCATTTTCATCTAGTTAATACTATCTTGCAACTGAATCCTATAATCACTATAAACTTTAATTATTTTTGCAGGCTATATAGTCCAAGATGGATCGCAAGAGTTGGCCATGGAAGAAAAAATCATCTGAGAAAATAATGGCTGCAACAGATTCTGCTGCTACTTCTTCGGCTACCTCAGCTGGAAAATAAGTGGATCAGGTGCTATATTTAAAATTATGATATTGGGTTTTTATTAAATAGCCATTACATTTCAATTCAGAAGTGCATCACATTTGCTAAAAAATGGGTCTAATGTAAGTTCTAATAGTCCAAATACCCACCCTTGTGATTTTGGTGCTGCTCATTACGAGAATATTATATGACATTATTTTTCCAATTCAGGAGTGAATTTTTGGATTCTTCCCATTCTTCTATTAAGAAGATTTTAAGAATCTAAGTGCTCTCTTGGCCACCTAAGGCCTTTTCACTCTTTACCTAAACTGCTTAAAGTAACTCTTTAACTTTTCTTAGGCGAGGGCGGGGGTTATTGTCTTCTATTCCATTAAAACTAAAGCTCTTCCTTAGCTCTGGAACTCTCAGCCTCTCTATTTATTCGTTGGTTTCTTGGATCTTTTTGTTTCTTTTACACACATTAGACTATTTTTTGTTTCTTTCGGAGATGGTATGACATCTTAAGTCCTTCATTTTACATTTATATTTTTCTTATGAATTCTCTCTCTCTCTCTCTCTCTCTCTCTCTCTCTCTCTTTTAAAAGTAGTTTCTCATCAACCCAATTATACATGGGCTGGAAGGCAGGGTCATCCACATGGAGAGGCTAGAAACTCTGAGTTTTTTACTTAAGTCTCAACTTCAGTAGTCCGTATAATACATGTGAATGCATGCTAAATAAAGTCCACTCATTACATGTTTAAGTATTTGTGTCCCTTATAGTGTATGTTACATGGGTTGTGTTTTACTTTTGTTGGATGCTTGAGAATAACATGTTCTGTTTATAATTATCATTAGTTGATGGATTTTAGAGTGTTTTCTGTTTGAATTCCAGGTTGAATGAGAAAAGTTTTTGACGAGTTGCAAAGATGACTGTTGAAGGTTGGATTTTATGGGTTTTGGATTGGGATTAATGTAGACATGATGGTTTCATTTCATTTTGATTGGTAATGCCTTTGTTTTTGTAGTTAGTAGCATTCCAACCTTCAATTCGTGAGATGAAAAACCATAAGGCGTCTTGTTTTTCTTTTTCCCCCATGAAAGTTGTTGATGCCAGTGAACATGAAAGCTCTCTTTCAACCACATCGTCAGTAGTACATGGGATCACAGCATTTGCAACAGTTACTTCTGGGAGTTTAAATGTAAGTTTAGCAAATGCACTGAAATGCAGGGCATATGTTATCATATATTGTTCATGTTTCTTATATTCTTCTTCAAAGCTCATGTTTGACTCTGCAGATTTCAGAGATAAAATCTTCGGTTTGGCATACTTCTTCCTTGGTGTTGGAATTCCTGGCAACAACAAAGATCTATCTAACCAAATGGAATCCTTTCTTTCTTAAGTGAATGGAGATAGGAAGTAGTTCATATGTGAGTAACGTTCCAGTTTTTCTGTTCATCTGTTCTTTCATGACAAAGAAGCATCATTCTTCTTCTTCTTCTTCTTCTTCTTCTTCATGGAGTTATTTGCAACATAAAATGTTTGTCAAATTATTTTGACTACTTTGTGAGGTGATATTAAACTGTTTCATATTATTTTGGCTACTATTTGATGTGACATTAAACTGTTTTTAGACATGATAGATGAAATTGGTAGTGTACATTCTTGATTTTTTTGTTTGGTTACACTGCTATTCATGAAAACTTTTTTTTTTTTTTTTTTTTTGAGCAACCATGTTTAAGATTATTAAGGAGATGCTCCCGGCAAATGGTTACATTCAATCAGTGTCAATTTCATTTTCTGTTTTTTTTAACTATGATTTGTGTTTGTCTTTTAGCCACATTATCTGATTGTAACCCAATTGGTATCTTGGGAGATTTGAGTTTGTCTCTAGTAATGTTTGTGGTTGGAGCCCATGCACTGGCCCTGTCACAATTTTAGAACTAGTTTCATGTTCGTTACATAAGAAAGTAGGATTTTGTTTCCGTACTAGTAGTTGTAATTTGTAACTGCTAACTATAGAACTTTGGTGTTTGCATGGCATATGGAAAAAAGAGGTTGTTATAAATTGTAAAAGCATAAGGCTTTCAAGTTGACGAGGTAAAGATAATAAAACACATTAATCATTCTTTCTTTGTAGGCTGCCTTTTGCATGATAGAGCCTTGCTGTTATGTCATTTAATATGGTCATATACATAGTTGGCTGGAACTACTTCTATTTTGTTTTCTATTATCTTTGGCAATCTTTTTTATCCATATGTGAGACTTAGCTAAAACAAATGTGGAATGCTAGTTGAAATTGCATGGAATTTGCGACGGTTTTTAACCGTCTCTAATATTTTGCAACGCCCTATTTGAGGAACGGTCGAGAACCATTCCGAAATTGAAAATTTGGGACGGTTTTCAACCGTTCCAAATTTTTTACAACGCCTTTTTTAACCACAGTTCAAAAAACCGTTCCTGAATCATGTAGGAACGATTTTCGACCGTTCTTGAAGAGAGATTTTGGTGTAGTGGCATATTACAATCCCAGGGAGATTTCTCCGAACCGAATCTGCTGGATAGTGAGAATGAATCCTATGAAGATTGTGGAATCTAAAAATTGAAAATGTGTGATGGTTTTCCTGGTGGGTTCAAGCTTTAAAGGTGACAACATGTTTATTAGGGTGTCGCAATAACATGAGAAGAGGCGTTGTTGTTCAATTCCTCTTGTCTTATATTGTGTCCTAAAGTCTCTCAACACTGTTGGATTAAGATTAAATGGTCAGGATTCAGCCTAGGGTTTCCTACTTGTGCGCTCTCTCTCCGCAAACCGACTTAATTATTTATTTGTACAGTTGGCAATGGAGTCCTTGCTCGAAGGGTTGTGATTCCACCAATTGGAAGGTCAAGATTACAAGAGCCTCTCTCACGCGGATTTCCAGCTCACTGAGCTGATATGGATTTTTATTTTCATAAACAACCTCACACGCACACACCCTATTTGTTCCAAAGATCGTGCATACGCACGTATATGCCAACATATAAAACTAATAGGGTTTTGGTCGGAGTTATGCTCTAAACATGTCAGACGGCTCTGATCATTAATTTGATCCCTGCCGGTGGGCCACATTATAAATAAATGAACTTATATTTTTGGAAATAAGTCGTGCGTACAACTCAAATTATGTTGTTGTTTATGTGCACACATGTGCGTACAAATGGGTGAAAATACCTAGAGTTTGTTCAGAATCATCATTTGGACATGATGAACGATTTATATCAATGAAGTGGGCCTTGATGTGTGACACCCCGAGTTTTCGCGACCCAAGTACATACTCGTGCCCAAGAATTCCAGGTGTTAATAAGGTAATAATCGGATGTTTTAAAATCACATTTTTCACATACAGTTACATTCACGAAGGCAACCATTCACGAGAATAAAACTAACCATACTATAGATCTTATTTCATTTAAACGTAAAAGAACCAATCGCTTAATGCTCACCCAGGTGGGATCTTATTACAAATATCTAAATTCGAACCATAAAATGTAACTGGAACTAAATTAAGGTGAAACCAATGGCAACATCATCTGACGTCACTCGTAGTCTTTTATAGGAAGATCATCTCTCATATCATTAACCTGCACATCACCTGCATCATCTATATGGTTGGAGAGGGTCAACACCCTACTCATAGTGATGGTTATCATTTAAGATTAACAATAATTCAAGTAATTCATCATAATAAAAATGTAAGGTTCCCAATACACCTCGTACCCCACCATTACGAGTAGTATCGATATGTGCAACCAATCTACATGAATGCATGCCTAGCATAGTATGTGCAGCTCATCATACATAATGATTATTACATTATAGGATATAATTCATAGAAATTCAGCTCGCTCCATATCCCATAACTATGGAAATTTGTCGGCGTGTCCAGCACTACTGTGGATTTACGTGAACACCTTGAGACAACACGACACATGGACTAGATGAATTACGTAACACGATTTGTTCATGGAACGACTATTTGCAACATCCAATTCCAGAAGTGATGTAACACGCATTGTAGATTATTTACATAGATTTGCGTACTACTACCCAAATCCATGAATTTACGCGTCTACCAAGAGGGTCACTACCCAGAGTGCATTACGTATATGATAATACATACAAGTCACTAGTTGTGAGACCTTTAACACACCACTTGCATCAATAAAGAAATATATTAAATCATGAGAGTTTTAGAATTCCAAGACATGAGCCCAAGCCATAAAATAAGGGAGGTAACACAAGGCTAACCTAATATAGGAGAAAAATTAGTAATAAGTTGTAATGTCTCGGAAAAATCCATACAAAGACCCGAGTACCACCTCAGGCAAAAGTCCCTAAGGACCGTACTCTGTAAAAATTTAGGCGAAAATTAATTAAGTACTAAACTAAATTAATCGATGGATTTAGCTGAACCACTATTTATATAAATGACAAGACCTAAAACCATCAAAATCACTGACTCAACACTACTTTTAAAACCTAGGAGAAATCTCAAAAGCCGGTTGCTCTTGGGAGCACATCGAAACTCCGTATCAGACCTGGACCGCACATCGAAAGTCCGATGACCGCGAAACTTTAAGGTTATAACCATCTTATTGGGCTTGATAACCATCGCGGGAATCGAGCCCAAATAGTACCCAGAAACGCACAACTTGAGCCTTGAGTGAAGTGTGTGAGAAACGAGAATACCTTTGGAAAATGCATTGAAACTTAAGTGAATTAGGCCATTGGCTTGCGAGTGAAATTGAAGGTTTCAGACTGTCAGTTTTTGACCGAACTTCACTCATGGATCAGGAAAATTTCCTTGTACATATCAGTAAACTTGTGGCCCTGATCGAGTGACAACGACTGTTGATCTGATACAGGTCCTCCACAGTCGATCCGCTAATCTGATCGTATCGAAATCATAACCTGGCTTAGATCCATGGTCAGGGAACTTACTCCATGTCGTAGGTGAGTACTGGACCTCCAGATGAGCTCTGTTTGCCCGAAACAGATGCCCTTTGGCTATAACCTAAGTATACCATAGTCGTGAGGCCATTGACATCAGTTCTGGGCCTATTTAAAAGCCTTAAACCACCCCATTCCCATTCCATACGAATTTCTCTAACCCTAGGAGAGAGAAGAGAGAAAGGAGGAGAAAAGTGTGAGGGAAGGAAGAGAGATCCTTGGAGTTTACTGCAGTGATTCTTTCCTGCTGCTCCACGTACTGAATGGCCTTTACATCTAGCTAACCGATCCGTTTCAACTACGACTTGGGTAAGAAATCCTAACCCTAATCTTGGTTTAGAAAGCCAGATTTCGTAATCGACGAAATAGCTAACCTATTTCGTGATTTAGGTACCTGTTGTTCTATATTGGGAACGCAGGATTCGAACCGAGTTCAAAACGAGTATTCCGACGGAAGGCGCGGACTATAAGCACTTAGGTTATGGTTTTCAAAGATTTCAATGTCAGCTAATGATTTATGTCTGACTTGATTGCTGCCATGTTGACTTAGATACGCTGTTTTCACTATATTACACATGCATTAACTATGTTAGACAAAGATGTATTCTAGGTGTTTGTTGAAATGTTTGAATGAGTTTGTAAACATGATCTGTGGCATGTCATCTAGGATTCATCATCGTCATATGCATGCTTGCGTCTCTGCATAAGGAATTGTTAAATTACATGTTGTAACTAATCTAGTTTATGTATTTGGAAATGTGTAGTCTAAGCGCTTGATAAATGGTTTTGAATGAAAGATTGTTGGTGAATTGCATTATTTAAGGGTATTGAGTTGGGATCCTTAATTTCCTTATTCGTATGCTTACTTTCTTTGATGAACTTGTACTTGCGTTTACGTAATTTACAGATAAAATGCTCAAATGAGAAATGCACTTGAAGTGTTTGTCCAAATACTGATAGGATTATCACATGTATTTGTATATTACATTTTGAGTATGTTTGAGGCTACACCGTAGTCCAGGTGATCGGTAACAGTTCATGTACCGGTGGTAGAATTAGTCTCGCCGCATTAGGTAAACTCGACGAATCCGAGTTGCACGATGACTGTCGACAGTGGTTAGGCCACAAGGGGTGTTTATGCACTCCATGTCAATTAAGTCAACGTGTGCTTGTACCAATCAAATTTGTCAGATAAACTGATTGGCCTTTTGTATGTTTACCATGTATGAACATCACTGCTTGAATCTAACATACCACCTACCATTGTAAAAACTCACTTCAACCATGGTACCACAATCCACCAAGTCTTGTGAGTCGAGCATGGTGGTATGAGACACCCTATTTAATCTGTCGGCCTACGTCGAGGTGATCACCCATCCTGTAGTGACCAGTGAGCAACACAGACTCGTGAGATTAATCCAAAACAGCATATCATACTCCAGAGATAGTTAAATTGCAAGCGGAAGACTGTAATAGATATATAAAATATATAAAAACTGTGGTGAGTCTCCAGAGTGTGATAACATTACCAGGTTGATAAATTTCAAGTACATTTCTAAAATATACCAAATGTGTAAGTGTAATGTCTTCTATCCCAAGTACCATAGCCCCGTCAATACAATAATAGGTCTTCATAAACCTGTCAGAGAGCTACAAGTAGGAGAACTCCTCCTCCACATCATAGTAGTCCGGCTTTGCTTCATAAGCATCGCCATCACCTGAAACTCAACAAATCTGGTTGGTGTGTACAACACCGTCCAGTAACGTGGGAGTGAGTGATCAACTCAGTGGAACAATAAAGCATAGGTTAACATGTTATCAACTCAGTCAAGCAGTAATGATAAAGCAGTACAACCAAATGATTCTAGCTACTCTTATTTAATGCAAGTATGAAATGACATGATGTATGCCCTTGCCAAACCACCCTCGTGCGACACCATCTTATGTTCGCGAATGCGTTTATCCCTCAGTGCTCCACATCTACCAGGCACATGCAATGCATGATGAGCATGATTACTGAGTTGTTATTAGTCCATTTCAAACAGCGGTATTGGGAAACTAAGGTACCTCCCTTGTATCATTCTCAAATATGATCCATTCTAGGGTCGTCACTCCTAGTTAGTCTCATACGATATTATGGATTTGAGAGGCATAGCGAAGGCATCACAAATGGCTCGTCACCCGTCAGCACGGATACAGATCTCACCGTATGCGGCTCAATTGCTGGCCGTCAGCTCGAATACAGGTCTCACCGTACTCGACTCAATCGCTGGCCGTCAGCTCGAATACAGATCTCACTGTACTCGGCTCAACTCATGCTCTAGTTGCTGTGAAGGGCTCATCGCCAATCACAGACCTTAGAGTATACTTGAGGACACTACGGAGGGCTCGTCGCCCATGAGCACAAATACAAGTCTCACCGTATTCGGCTCTCGCCGTAGGTGTCGACAGCTCGAATATAGTGTCACATACCACCATAATCGGCTCACGAGTCTGGTTGCTCACTGGTCACTACGGGGAGGCACGTGGCCCCAGCGTAGGCCGACAGCTCGACCACGGTGTCCCATACCACCATGCCCGGCTCATGAGTCTTAGCAGATCGAGGTGCCATGGTTAAAAGGGATTTCACTGGTAAGTTTGGTACCCTAAGTTCAAGCAGTAACGTCCAAACATGGTGAACATACATAAGACAGATCGGGTTACTTGACGAGCTCGGCTAGCTCGAGCACACAACAAGTTGAATGACATGAAGTGCATAAGCACTTCGCGTGGCCAACCACTATCGCCAACCGAAGTACGACTCGAGCTCGTCGAACACATCTCACGTGGCAAATGAATCACAGCCACAAATTCACTTCTGGTACCGATTGTCTGGACTATAATCATAGCCCCAAACACAATCAATTGCAGATAGATAAAGCCGTAATGGATCAAGATTCAAATCATACAATCAAAGTCTAATATTATCCGTTTAGGGCGGCCAGGGCTGTTGCACGCATTCATTGCTCCACTCCCCCATCACCCATGACGGATTATACAACGTAAACATGAATTTAAACATATGCATTACATAGATAAAATTATGCAATCAGTTAAACATATGCATTACATAGATAAAATTATGTAATCAGTTAAGCATGTTATGAGGCACAACACAAGCATGAGTTTATACATATTCAATTCCTAATCACACAGCTATCCAAGGAAATCATACACATAGTTAAAGGAGTTGAGAATTATATCTCAACACCCTTATACATTACAATTTACTAACTACTACTCATTCACTTTAGACTACATACATCAACATACATGACATATGTTGATCACATAGGTATTGGGCCAAATCCTTTCACTAGGGAGTTACCTCAATCATAACATGCATACACCCACGACGGATAGTCATGGCAAGCAGGAATCCAAGTTCTATGTTCATTCAGTCATTTCCACAAACACTTGGGCCACACATTTTAGCATATATAGTGTATATTGGCCGTGGCGTGATTTAGGGTAAATCCTTTCGTCAAAGGGGTATCACCAATCAACAATCATAAATCCATGACAATTAGTCATGGCGAGCACGAATAAGAATTCTATACTCATTCGGTCATTTTCACAAACACTTAGAATACACTATTACAACATACATGGTGTATGTTAGCAAACATGTATTAGGGCTATCCTTTCGCCAAGCAAGTATTTTATCTATGTATAATATATTCATACAACAAATAATCATGGCAAATACATCTCCAAAATTTATACGTATACGGTACTTTCTAGAACACAAAATTTCAACATACATAGTGTATATAAGCAAAACATGTATAGGGCGAGTCCTTTCGCCAAACGAGTAATTTATCCACATATAATATATTTATACAACAATTAATCATGTCAAACACATTTCCAAAATTTGTACGTATACACGGTACTTTCTACAAATACCTAGAGTATGTAGAATTCCATATTTTTCATCTTTAATCGAAACGGAAAACAGACAGCGCTTTGTACATGTGCAATTGCATGCAGATCATGAATCTATCATTATCTGACATTGAAAGCGTTGAAAACCATAACCTATACATCTAAAGTCTGCACCTTTTGTCGTAGAATTGTAACGAAGTCGATAGGTTTGCTAAGCTTTTGTATATGGCAGTTTGGCAACCTGTAGAACGAAATAGGTTAGCTATTTCATAACCTACAATTATCAAAACCCCAAAACAGGTTAGGGTTAGGGTTTCTTACCTAGAAACGGAGCCGGAATCGCCAGGAAAGCGATAAGAACGGAGCGGTTAAGCGTGGATAGCAGCAGGGAAGCAAGGCAGGGAGATGCTCCCACATCTACCACACTTTCTCTCTCTTTTCTCTCTTCTCTCTCTAGGGTTTCTCTCAAATTCGTATGGCTGCAATGAGAGAGGGTTTAAGGTCCTTATATAGCCTAAAAACTCACCGAAATAGACTCCAGGTCAAAGTATACTTAGGTTATAACCAAAGCGGGTCAGTTTCAGCTCAACGGAGGACTTCTGGCGGGCCTCCTTGAGCCAAAGGTCGGACTTAAGCTCACCGACACCGGATCTACATTTAGTTAAGTTTTCGTTTCGGTCGGGATTCCAGATCACGCGTGGCAGACCAGTTTCAGTTCAACGGTCAGCGGATCTCGATCGGAGATTTCGAGTACATGGATATGTGTATAAAATTTCTCTTGATCCGAGGGTATAATTTGGTCTGATTTTGATGGTCTGGTTGCTTAAAACTGATCCGCAAGCGACACGTGCCAGATTATTATTCAAGATATTTATTTTGTAAAGAAAACCAGTGTTTTTACACTCTCTCCCTCCGGACTCAAGCGAACAGCCGTCGGACACTATCTGGGTTTGATTTCCAAGATGGTTGTCAAGCCCAGCGAGGCGGTCCTAATTCCTTAACCTTGTGTTAATCGGACTTCCGACGTGCGGTCCAGATCTGATACGGAGTTTCGAGATGCTCCCGAGAGCAGACAGGTAATGAGATTTATCCTAGATTTTAGGGTAACCTAGCGTCAATGATTCTACAAGTTTTGGGTCTTGTAGATCGTATTTAAAGTGATTGGTGCTAATTTCACAGGTACTCTAGTTTAACACTGGCTAATTCTCGCCTAATTTATAAAGGATTTAGTCCTGGGTGATTTCGGTCTGAGGTGGTACTTAGTCCTTCATAGCAATGTTTAGTTTAAGTATTGTTCTTCATTACCTAAACTTTAAGATAGTGTCTAGGGTGAAAGTACTTAGAAAAATCAAAAGATCAAGGTGGTGAAGGGTGGGATTTGTGAAGAAAATGGTTTGAAAAGGGATTTGAGGCTTTAATTGAGTGTTTGAGAAGTTAAACCGGTGTTAGGATTGACCCATTGTCTAAGGACGTCTAATTCCAGGTTGGGAAAAATCCGGGCTGTTATAGTAACATCCCAAATTTTCACGGCTCAAGTACATACTCATGCCCGAGAATTTCGGTTGTTAAGAATGTAAAAATTGGATGCTTCAAAATCGCACCTTTTTTTTTTTGATAAATCACATCCAATTACATTCATGAAGGTAACCATTCATGAGAATAAAATCGACTATATTTATTATTCTATTATAATAAAAAAATGTATAAATAATTCTTTAATGCCCTCTCAATGAGAGTTTATGACATTATCAAAGTTTTCAACGAAAAATAAATAAAACAATTTGTAGTGTTATCCTTCTTTTTTTCTTTTTGAAAGAATCTTCCATAGAGTGATTATCGGCCGTATCGTTAATTTGTAATTCACCTGCAATATCGATAACATCGGAAGTCCATCGTTGATATCGATCAAAGGTGCGCATATCTTACAACAGATATTTCAGGTTGGTTTTAACTATGATCGGGGGCCCTTCGATAGAATCGATATTCAAATATCGATGATATCGGTACCAGGTCGATTGCATCGAACAAGGTCATAAACCGTCCAGCAAGCTTAAAGAAAAATTTGTTGGAATTATCGATGTCTCGACTCTGATCTCGATATCATCGACATTCAAATTCCGATGATCTCGATGGTTCCCCAATCATTCATGAAATCCTGAAATATTTAAAAGTCAAATCTCTCTCATTTTCAAATGTCGATGGATCGAACCTGTCATCGATGGAATCAGAGTTCAAAATTCGATGACATCGACAAAAGTTTCGATTCATCGACCAATTGGTAAAAAGTTTCAAAAGCATATGACATTGAGTCCGAGTCATCGAGCAGACCATCGATGCTATCGAGAGTATACACTTGATGATATCGAACCTGCTCGATGATATCGAACTCTGTCATAAATGTGACCATTTTATATCCATTGGAACTTTTTGCCTATATATAGAGCACTTGTCTTTTGTTGTCATGAGAGAAAATAGAGAGAGCTTTTGTGTGTTTCAACTTATATCCTATATCCAAAGCCCTTTCTCTCAAGGGAGTTCATCCTCCAATCGACCCTCATCATTGACAACTTCCGCATTCAAGGATCCTCCAGCTACTACCTTAATGGGAAATCATTAAGCTGGGATGACTTGAATGCATAAGATTGGAGTCGCTCTATCTTCTTAATAGGAAAATATTTTGAGAGTAGGATTCCATCTTAACCTTGACCCAACCCGAAGTCGAGTATTGGTACATCATTTTGTGTTGGGGTTCAAGGGATCAGAAGACTCCTCGTCAACAAGGAGGAGATCATCGGCATTGTGCTAAATGGGACTCATCAGCTTATTTGTAAGTATCCAGAGTCCAAGAGGACACTTGTGATCATTCCTTTCTAGGATTGGGCCTTAAGTGGTTCTCACCCTTTGAAGTCCTCAAGGAGGCCTCCGACGGGAGTGTACGTGGTGGGTGCGTTGTGTGGACCCTTGCTCTGTGGAGAGCATAAACATCTGGTTAGGAGTTGTAACATCCCGGATTTTTGCCAACCTGGGATTAGATGTCCTTAGGCGATGGGTTGGTCCTAACACCTTATTATTTCGTCAGAACTGAACCCCACAGTCTAAAATCGCTTCTGAACCCATTTCCTTCACAAATCCCACCCTTCTTTACCTTGTGCTTTCAATTTTCAAAGCACTTTCGCCCTAGACACTATCTTAAACTAGCTAAGTAGTAAAACTTGGATCACTTTATCTACAAACTGCAAAGGCCTAAGTACCATCTCAACCAGAAAACAATTAGGATTAAATCCTTTAGAAATTTAATAAAGTTAAATAAGTGCAAAACTCGATTAGCCGTGAAATCCGTTGGGATCGCTTTAAATACGATCTGCAAGACCCAAAACTTGCAAAATCTATGACTCTAGGTTACCCTAAAGTTTAGAACCAAACTCATTTCCCGGCTGCTCTCGGGAATGAAACGAAACTTCGTATTAGGTCTAGACCGCACATCGGGAGTCCGATTAACACGAATCTAAGGAACTAGGACCACCCCTCTGGGCTTGACAATCATCTCAAAAATCAGATGATTCCGATGTCCCACGGCCATTCGTTTCGATCCGGAGCGAGGGAGTGTGAAAAACACTATTCCCATCCTAATAAAAATATCTGGAATAGTGATTTGGCATCATTCGGTTGCACGTCAGTATTAAGCAACCTGACCGTCAGAATTAGACCAAATTACACCCTCGGATTAAGAAAAATTTCAGGAACATTTACATGTACTTGGAATTTCGGATCATGGCCCACTGACCGTTGAACTGAAAGTGGTCCGCCATGTGTGATCTGGGAATCCGATCGAGTCAAAAACATAATCCCACGTAGATCCATGTGTGGTGAGCTTAAGTCTGATGTTTGGCTCAAGGAGGGCCACCAGAACCTCTCTTTTGAGCTGGAAAAGTGACGAATTACCTATATTAGCAGTAACCCTTGAACAGGAGTCTATTTCGGTGAGTTTTGAGACTATATAAGGACCTTAAACCCTCTCTCATGGCAGCCATACGAATTTGGAATTGAGAGAGGGAAAAGAGAGAGAAAGTGAGGGAGAAGTGGGAGAATCTCCCTGCCGTCGTTCCCTGCCACCACACGGGCTGCACCGCCCCTTTCCAGACATTTTTCCGGCGTTTCCGGCGTCGTTTCTAGGTAAGAAACTCTAACCCTAATCTGTTTTGGGGTTTAGACTATTGTAGGTTGTGAAATAGCTAACCTATTTCGTTCTCTAGGTTGCCAAACTGCCGAATACGGAAGCTTAGCGAACCTATCAACTCTGTTACGATTCTACGACAAAAGGTGCAGACTTTAGGTGTATAGGTTAGGGTTTTCAACGCTTTCAATGTCAGATAATGATAGATTCATGATCTGCATGCAATTGCACATGTACAAAGTGCTTTCCGTTTCCTGTTTCGATTAACGTTGTAGAATATGGAATTTCACATACTCTAGGTATACGTAGAAATACCGTATACGTATTTTTTTTGGAGAAATGTTTGACATGTTTATTTAATGTATGATTATACTATATATGGATAAAATACTAGTTGGCGAAAGGAATCGCCGTAATACATGTTCACTTGTAAATGCTACGTATGTTGAAATTGTGTATTCTAGAAATACTGTATACGTATAAATTTTGGAGATGTATTTATCATGATTATTTGCTGTAATAATATGTTATACATGGATAAGATACTCGCTTGGCTAAGGGATAGCCTATAATACATGTTTTGCTAACATGCACCATGATGTTGTAATAGTGTATTCTAAGTGTTTGTGAAAATGACTGAATGAGTATGGAATTCTCATTCGTGCTCGCCATGACTAATTGTCATGGATTCATGATTTATGTATTGGCGATGCCCCTAGACGAAAGGATTTGCCCTAAGTCACGCCACGGCCAATATACACTATATATGCTAAAATGTGTGGCCCAAGTGTTTGTGGAAATAGCCGATTGAATATGGAACTTGGGTTCCTGCTTGCCATGACTATCCGTCGTGGGTGTACGTGTGTATGATTGGGGCAACTACCTAGTGAAAGGATTGGCCTAATGCCTATGTGATCGACATATGTCATGTATGTCGATGTATGTTTGTTTAAGTGTTTCTTGAAATGTCTGAATGTGTAGTAGTTAGCAAATTGTAATGTATAAGGGTGTTGAGATATGATTCTCAACCTCTTTTAACTATGTGTATGATCTCCTTGATAGTTGTGTGATTAGGAATTGAACATGTACAAACTCATGCTTGTGTTGTGATTCATAACATGCTCAACTGCTTTATGATTTTAACTATGTAATGCATATGTTTAAATTTATATTTACGTTGTATGATCCGTCATGGGTGATGGGGGAGCGGAGCAACGAGTCCGTACAACAGCCCTGGCAGCCCTAAACGGATAATACCAGACCTTGACTGTATGAGTTGAATCTTGATCCATTACTGCTTTATCTATCTGCAATTGATTGTGTTTGGGGCTATGCTTATGGCCCAGGCAATTGGTAACGGGATTGAACTCGTGGCTGAGATTCATTTGCCACGTGGGATGTGTTCGACGAACTCGAGTCGTGCGTTGCCTGTTGGCAGTGGCTAGGCCACACGAAGTTGTTTATGCACTTCATGTCGTGCAGCTCAACGGGCGATCGTGCTAGTCGAGCTCGTAAGTAACCCGATCTGCCTTATGCATGTTCACCCTGTTTGGACGCTACTGCTTGAACCTAGGGTACCAAACTTACCAGTGAAACCCCTTTTAACCATGGTACCTCGATCCGCTAAGACGCATGAGCCGGGCATGGTGGTATGGGACACCGTGGTCGAGCTGTCGGCCTACGCTGGGGCCATGTGCCTCCCCGTAGTGACCATTGCGCAACCAAAACGTGAACCGAATACGGTGGTATGGGATACTGTATTCGAGCTGTCGATACTTACGGCGAGAGCCGAGTACGGTGAGACCTGTGCTCGTGCAGACGGGCGACGAGTCCTCCGTAGTATCTTCGAGTATACTCCAAGGGTCTGTGATTGGCGACGAGTCTTTCACAGCAACTAGAGTATGAGTGGAGCCGAGTACGGTGAGACCTGTACTCGAGCTGACGGCTAGTGATTGAGCCGAGTACGGTGAGACCTGTACTCGAGCTGACGGCCAGCAATTGAGCCGCATACGGTGAGATCTGTATCCGCGCTGACGGGTGACGAGCCCTTTGCGATGCCTTCACTACGCTTCTCAAACCATAATATCGTATGAGATTAACTAGGATTGACGACCCTAGAATGGATCATGTTTGGGAATGATACAAGGGAGGTACCTTAGTTTCCCAATACTGCTATTTGAAATGGACTAATAAAAACTTGGTAATCATGAGCATCATCGCACCGCATGTGCTTTGTAGATGTGGCGCACTGAGGGAGTAAGCATTCGCGAACGTAAGATGATGTCGCTTGAGGGTGGTTTGGTAAGGGCATACAGCATCATGTCATTTCATTTTCGCACTTAACAAGAGTAGTTAGAAATGTTTGATTTGTACTGCTTTATCATTACTGCTTGATTTAATTGATAACATGTTAACCTATGCTTTACTGTTCCACTGAGTTGATCACTCACTCCCACGTTACGGGACGGTGTTCCGAACACCCACCAGATTTGTTGAGTTTCAGGTGATGGCGATGCTTATGAAGCAGAGCCGGACTTCTATGATGTGGAGGAGTTCTCCTACATGTAACTTTCTAACAGGCCAATGAAGACCTGGTATTGTATTGATGGGGTTATGGTTCTTGGGATAGAAGGCATTACACTTCCTCACATTTGGTAAATTTTAGAACTGCACTTGTATTTATTTAACCTGGTAATGTTATCACACTCTGGAGACTCATCATAAGTTATATATTTTATCTATCTATCACAGTCTTCCGCTTGCAAACTTAACTGTCTCTGGAGTATGATATGTTGTTTTGGCTTAATCTCACTCATGTTCAATGCGCGAATACAGTCAACATTCAATCATCATTCATTTTGTTGCATAAGTGATGTTCTAGAACTCGGGAGTTGAGTTTATGCTCGACCCCCGATTTTCAGGGCGTTACAAGATGGTATCAGAGCATGATTTGGATTAAACCGGACCTGGGTTATGGTCACACGATGCACACTGACGCACTCTGACTTAGGAGGGAGCGACGGAACATAGAAACAGTCATAGGTATCCCAATTTCGCCAATTGGCGAAGTTCATTAAAAACGAACGCCGAAATCGAGTATGTATTCAACCATGGTCGCACGGGTCGACCTTAAAACATTTCTTGGTTGTCTAGTGAAGGGTCTAGATCACAATCCACCTCATCCCAATCATTGAGAATCAGTAAAATGTGCGATAAGAGTGATGATGATAACTACTCCGAATCCTCGGAGCTTCTCTGGACTCCTCAAAGAGACTTCCGAATCCATGAGGAAAGAAAGCAGACAATATAAATAAATTTTAATACATTCGAAATTGATTAATGAATGCTTAAAAATGAGTTCACAGCCCTTTAAATAGGGATACCAAGTAATGGGAAGGAAAACAGTGACAAAATACAACTAAGACTTCTAGGATTCGCGACTTACTATGGGTCGTGATGTCTACTAAGTGCGCAAGGCTTTCAGCCAGAAATAGTAAGTGTCCTATTTGACTTCACCAAACTATCCCCCTAATTATTCTAAGTCCTTTACATGAGTGGCATAACTCTTAAAGCTCGACCGATGAAGAGTAATTAAACTAAAACTACCATTTTTAGCAAAACAAAATTGAATCGGGGAAATAACCGTCAATCGGAGGATTTTCTCACAATTCCAGGGCTGCGCAACCGCATAGCAGGTGGTTTGCTAGCTTTATTAGCTCGTTCTACCCCAAATTCATATATTTTACGTCAGATAACTCATTCCGGATTGCAAGATATGTCTAATTGTCCCGAAAATACCCGAAATGGAGCAAATCATAGTCGGGGGCCTCCCCACTTAAATTCGATGGGACCCAGGGTCGAACCAGGGTGCATTTGGCACCTTGGGACCATGGAGAACATGGCCCCACCACGGCGGCGCGGTTCCGGCCAAGGTGGACCGCGGTTCCGGCGGTGGACCGCGGTCCGGTGGCCCATTTGGGGTGGGTCCAGGGCTGGGGTTGGTCGGCCCGACCTCCCCTACCCCCTGGCATGTGCGAAATTGGCTGGAGATTGGGCTTTTTGGGGCTGGAGCACCCCACTCTCTCATTTCACCCTTCCAAGCCCTCCAACTTGCTGTTTTTCTCTCCAAACTCCCTTTCAATCGTCTCATCTCCTATTTTCGACCACAACCTTTCCGTATACACCATCCACAACAAAACATACCTCTCAACCCATCCATGTCTCCCTTTTTCCATCTTTATTCCCTGACTGTTAGGCTTCTACAAACCCTGTTGAGGCTCAAGTTCGTGGCGAACAAAAAAAACTCCAGCCTTTCCTCTCCGTTTCTTTACGTTTCCATGGCCTTATTCGTGGTCATTACGGCTAGTTTCTCGATGTCCACCTTCCTCTCTCATGGGAAAGAGGATTACCGCCTTTGGGTGTTTACGTTCTCATGTTCATGGGTGTAGTAGTTGGTACGATGTTCTAGATGTGTGAGGACGTTTAGGGCCCGTTCGGCCAACTGCATTAGGTGGGTAAGGTGGAATGAATTGTAAAAGTAATAATAAATGTATGTGTAAAGTATGGTTCCTAGATTGGTGTATCCCATATTTTCCAATGTCATGTTTGGAATGTATGCAATAAAGAGTATATCCCGGGTGTTCCTCTTACACTTAGTAATTCTGCTTCCTGGGATTTGGAAATCCCATCTCACACTTTCCGACACCAGACTCATTTTCCAAAGCCTATACCAATAATTTTGATCCCCACCCACCCTCCTACCAACCATGTCACTCCCAATCCCGAGGTAGGGTTAGTAATGCGGTCACATTTAATACAACTTAAGACCACTTGCCAAATAGTGTTGAAGTGATAAAGTCCCTTGGTATACATTAACCCACCACACTCTGATAGCTTAAGCTTTTAGAGTAAACGGTTGTTTGACAAATATGGCTCATAGAGTTTGGACCTAGAGCAGTGCTCCTAGATTTCGACAGACCTGACCGTAGAGGAAACCCAACAAATTAATAATGTGAACCTTAGGATCCTCTTAGCTAGTATGAGCATATGTGAAACGCTCGGGCGTAGTTAAATTCAACTTTAGGCAACTCAATCCCAATTAGACAACTTTGACCCTAAGTGATAAAACCCTTCCTTGTATTAAAAATGAAGTGAAATCATCTAACGTATAAGCATCGACTTTGGACTCACCTATGGATTCCCGCTACTCCTCATTAAGACTAGGCTACTGGTTAGGCTAAGGAAAGTACAAGACTAATAATTATGCTAAGCCAATTGAATAATAGACTTAGTTATTCGGCTTAACCGACTCACACCACTACACAATTTTCTTTCCGTGTTGGCCCGACCATTTACAATTAAGAGTTTATAATTTTGTCCTTGAAAAGTGTTAGGAGTATATTGCTGATAGAGACTTTGTCTTTTAGGCCTAAGGAATTGCCCAAATGGGCAACAGACAGTTAGGGATTAGGTCCCAAATCGCATGCCATGTTGGCATACATATTGTGTTTATGAACGTAAAAAGATAGCCTGCCTATTAAGCTAGACATAATTAAATAGGATAAGTCTGGACCGCGACAAAACTCCTTGGTAGAATTAGGCATCTTGCCTCAAACTCACACCCATCCGTGATAGCCCCTTTCTATAATCCTAGGTACCAAGACTGATGTAGTGGGAGACCGCATTTCATTACATGTCAAGGATAAGACTTAAATTACACCTTGTTCCGACATACGGAGCAGGACATAAATCTTGAGCCTTGAGGGTGAAAATAAATTTTTAAGGGGGGTAGAACATGATGAGCCCAATCTAGTTAGGTCACCTAATACACCTCTTTGATCTGGGTGACGCAGCGGAAACGTGGTGGACCCTACTCCACTGGCTCAGGATCGAAACGGTGCTTGTTAACATACGCACATTATAGAAGCCCTAGCAAGTTCTTCTATGAGAAGCCGTTTTAGGATGATCTAGTAAGACTTGATTCACCATTTCCTTTGACATAGATAATAACGAGGACTCTCTTAGACTAAGACCTAAAGGGTAACCTTAGACATGGACAATTTGAGCTTTTCAATGATGGACATTCCCTACGTTTCTAGATTGATCGGACTACGAAGTTACTGAAATATACAACTGCAAACATTCGCGGCTTGACCCAATTCTCAATCCTGGGCGACTACCAATGGACTCACTGCTTGACCGAGCAGAAGACCAGGATCCACCAGGATTCGAAAGTGATACGATGAGCCTTCTACCTGGTCAGGTAGATAGATGATCGATGTATCGGGATCGAGCCCACTATTATCGTCTCTCCGTGTTGGTCAAATAATGGAAACCGCTATCTTACTCTAAATTGTGGGAATTATCGTCCAGGCTCCAAATAGGTAAAGAAATAAATTGTAGCAAACCATCAGGATATGAGCAATGGATAAACAATTAAGTTTTAAGGGGGGGGGTAGACTAAAATGAACCAGCTGGTATTTACCTACCACGCGTAGAAACTCGAAATCAATAAGTCATTAGGCAAATGAAATAATAGAAATTTTCCCTTATTACCCTTAGCCAATTTCGAGGACGAAATTTTGTTTTAAGGGGGGTAGATTGTAACATCCCGGATTTTTGCCAACCTGGGATTAGATGTCCTTAGGCGATGGGTTGCTCCTAACACCTTATTATTTCGTCAGAACTGAACCCCATAGTCTAAAATCGCTTCTGAACCCATTTCCTTCACAAATCCCACCCTTCTCTACCTTGTGCTTTCAATTTTCAAAGCACTTTCGCCCTAGACACTATCTTAAACTAGCTAAGTAGTAAAACTTGGATCACTTTATCTACAAACTGCAAAGGCCTAAGTACCATCTCAACCAGAAAACAATTAGGATTAAATCCTTTAGAAATTTAACAAAGTTAAATAAGTGCAAAACTCGATTAGCCGTGAAATCCGTTGGGATCGCTTTAAATACGATCTGCAAGACCCAAAACTTGCAAAATCTATGACTCTAGGTTACCCTAAAGTTTAGAACCAACTCATTTCCCGGCTGCTCTCGGGAATGAAACGAAATTTCGTATTAGGTCTAGACCGCACATCGGGAGTCCGATTAAACGAAGCTAAGGAACTAGGACTGCCCCTCTGGGCTTGACAATCATCTCAAAAATCAGATGATTCCGATGTCCCACGGCCATTCGTTTCGATCCGGAGCGAGGGAGTGTGAAAAATACTATGCCCATCCTAATAAAAATATCTGGAATAGTGATCTGGCATCATTCGGTTGCGCGTCAGTATTAAGCAACCTGACCGTCAGAATCAGACCAAATTACACCCTCGGATTAAGAAAAATTTCAGGAACATTTACATGTACTTGGAATTTCGGATCGTGGCCCACTGACCGTTGAACTGAAAGTGGTCCACCACGTGCGATCTGGGAATCCGATCGAGTCGAAAACGTAATCCCACGTAGATCCATGTGTGGTGAGCTTAAGTCTGATGTTTGGCTCAAGGAGGGCCACCAGAACCTCTCTTTTGAGCTGGAAAAGTGACGAATTACCTATATTAGCAGTAACCCTTGAACAGGAGTCTATTTCGGTGAGTTTTGAGACTATATAAGGACCTTAAACCCTCTCTCATGGCAGCCATACGAATTTGGAATTGAGAGAGGGAAAAGAGAGAGAAAGTGAGGGAGAGAGGGGAGAATCTCCCTGCCGTCGTTCCCTGCCACCACACGGGCTGCACCGCCCCTTTCCAGACATTTTCTCGGCGTTTCCGGCGTCGTTTCTAGGTAAGAAACCCTAACCCTAATCTGTTTTGGGGTTTAGACTATCGTAGGTTGTGAAATAGCTAACCTATTTCGTTCTCTAGGTTGCCAAACTGCCGAATACGGAAGCTTAGCGAACCTATCAACTCCGTTACGATTCTATGACAAAAGGTGCAAACTTTAGGTGTATAGGTTAGGGTTTTCAACGCTTTCAATGTCAGATAATGATAGATTCATGATCTGCATGCAATTGCCGATGTACAAAGTGCCTTTCACATACTTTCCCGTTTCGATGATAATGTCGATTGTAGAATATGGAATTTCACATACTTCTAGGTATACGTAGACATATAAAAACGTATATGTGTATTTTTTTTGGAGAAATGCTTTTGACAATGTTTATGTTTAATTATGATGTGATACATTATATATGGATAAAATACTAGTGTTGGCGAAAGGAATCGCCGTAATACATGTTCACTTGTAAATGCTAACTATGATGAAATGTGAGGTATTCTGAAATGAATGATGATTACTATGTAATAGAAATGTATATGTATGAATTATTTGTATAGATTATTGTGATGTAATTATTATGCTGTAAATAATATGTATATACATGGATAAGATACTCGCTGGGCTAAGGGATAGCCCTAATACATGTTTTGCTAACATGCACCATGTATGTTGTAATAGTGGTATTCTAAGTGTTTGTGAAAAGAAATGAAGGATGAATGAGTATAGAATTCTCATTCGTGCTTGCCATGACTAATTGTCATGGATTCATGATTTATGTATTGGCGATGCCCCTTGACGAAAGATTTGCCCTAAGTCATGTCACGGCCAATAACACTATATATGCTAAAATGTGTGGCCCAAGTGTTTGTGGAAATAGCCGATTGGAATATGGAACTTGGGTTCCTGCTTGCCATGACTATCCGTCGTGGGTGTACGTGTGTTATGATGGGGCAACTCCCTTAGTGAAAGGATTTGGCCTAATGCCTATGTGATCGACATATGTCATGTATGTCGATGTATGTTTGTTTAAGTGTTTCTTGAAATGTCTGAATGTGTAGTAGTAGTTAGCAAATGTAATGTATAAGGGTGTTGAGATATGATTCTCAACCTCTTTTAACTATGTGTATGATCTCCTTTGATAGTTGTGTGATTAGGAATTGAACATGTACAAACTCATGCTTGTGTTGTGATTCATAACATGCTCAACTGCTTTATGATTTTAACTATGTAATGCATATGTTTAAATTTATATTTACGTTGTATGATCCGTCATGGGTGATGGGGGAGCGGAGAGGAGCAACGAGTTGCGTGCAACAGCCCTGGCAGCCCTAAACGGATAATACCAGACCTTGACTGTATGAGTTGAATCTTGATCCATTACTGCTTTATCTATCTGCAATTGATTGTGTTGGGGCTATGCTTATGGCCCAGGCAATTGGTAACGGGATTGAACTCGTGGCTGAGATTCATTTGCCACGTGGGATGTGTTCGACGAACTCGAGTCGTGCGTTGCCTGTCGGCAGTGGCTAGGCCACACGAAGTTGGTTATGCACTTCATGTCGTGCAGCTCAACGGGCGATCGTGCTAGTCGAGCTCGTCAAGTAACCCGATCTGCCTTATGCATGTTCACTCTGTTTGGACGTACTGACTGAACCTAGGGTACCAAACTTACCAGTGAAACCCCTTTTAACCATGGTACCTCGATCCGCTAAGACGCATGAGCCGGGCATGGTGGTATGGGACACCGTGGTCGAGCTATCGGCCTACGCTGGGGCCATGTGCCTCCCCGTAGTGACCATTGCTGCAACCAACTCGTGAGCCGAATACGGTGGTATGGGACACTGTATTCGAGCTGTCAGATACTTACGGCGAGAGCCGAGTACGGTGAGACCTGTACTCGAGCTGACGGCTAGTGATTGAGCCGAGTACGGTGAGACCTGTACTCGAGCTGACGGCCAGCAATTGAGCCGCATACGGTGAGATCTGTATCCGCGCTGACGGGTGACGAGCCCTTTGCGATGCCTTCACTACGTCTCAAACCATAATATCGTATGAGATTAACTAGGATTGACGACCCTAGAAAAAGATCATGTTTGGGAATGATACAAGGGAGGTACCTTAGTTCCCAATACTGCTGTTTGAAATGGACTAATAAAAACTTGGTAATCATGAGCATCATCGCACCGCATGTGCTTTGTAGATGTGGCGCATGAGGGAGTAAGCATTCGCGAAAGTAAGATGATGTCGCTTGAGGTGGTTTGGCAAGGGCATACAGCATCATGTCATTTCATTTTCGCACTTAACAAGAGTAGTTAGAAATGTTTGATTTGTACTACTTTATCATTACTGCTTTTAATTGATAACATGTTAAACTATGCTTTACTGTTCCACTGAGTTGATCACTCACTCCCACGTTACGGGACGGTGTTCCGAAACACCACCAGATTTGTTGAGTTTCAGGTGATGGCGATGCTTATGAAGCAGAGCCGGACTTCTATGATGTGGAGGAGGAGTTCTCCTACATGTAACTTTCTGACAGGCCAATGAAGACCTGGTATTGTATTGACGGGGTTATGGTTCTTGGGATAGAAGGCATTACACTTCCTCACATTTGGTAAATTTTAGAACTGCACTTGTATTTATTTAACCATGGTAATGTTATCACCACTCTGGAGACTATCATAAGTTATATATTTTATCTATCTGTCACAGTCTTCCGCTTGCAAACTTAACTGTCTCTGGAGTATGATATGCTGTTTTGGCTTAATCTCAACTCATGTTCAATGCATGAATACAGTCAACATTCAAATAATCATTTCATTTTGTTGCATAAGTGATGTTCTGGAACTCGGGAGTTGAGTTTATGCTCGACCCCCAATTTTCAGGGTGTTACAGGAGTGAACCAGCAAAACTCTGGGTTTGAGGTACCGTGTTTAAAACCTTGGGTTTGAGGTGAACCGAGCTCGGGTTTGAGGTCAACCGTTGTGGTGTAGTAGAAACCTCAGTAGGGTCTTATGGAAGATCCTTGGCCAGTGTGCCTAAAAGTGGGTGCGTTGTGTTGACCTTTGGTCGTGAGAGCATAAAACGGTTAGCCTTGTGTAGGTTGTAAAGGTTGAAGGTGATCCTGATTTAAAACCTTAGGTTTGAGGTGAACCGCTGTGAAACCCCTTTGTGAAATCGGTACATCAAGGGTTGAGTGCGGTGCGGTTAACGGGAGTGAGTAGACTTATCGTCGAACCACTATAAAAATCATTGTGTTTGAGATTGTTATTTTGATTGTGTGATTTGTTCTAATACTTCCATATCTGAATATCTGATCACACCTCACACACCTACACAGTCATATCCATCATGAACTATGTTTCATATTGTTTACTTCTTAAACAGTTTGTGATTGGATCCTCTACCAGGCTTGGAAGCCAGTAGAGTTACATTTGAGTAATCCTGATAATTGCATATTTAAAAGGATTAGTGAAATAGGATTTTAAATAAACCATAAAACCTTTAAAAGTCCTATTCACCCCCTCTAAGACATATTGGAATATTCCGACTTCTACTAGTGCGGTCTTTACCGCCATTTCAGATACTACGGTGGAGGGGCTGATGAAGATGATGTTGTATTGTCTCGTCGACAAGTTATCAAATCAACCAGTTGCTGCACCGACTGTTGCACCCCAGCCACCAATCTTTCCAAAATAGTGAACCTTGGATTCATTGTCTCCTTCATCTGAGTGACTTCTCGCAACATTGTTTTGATCCGATCTTGATGTAGTTTGAATCTTTTAGCCTGCACAGGGTCAGATAGAGACGGAGCTTGCTGCGATTCGAGTGGATATCCTTCGGCCAGTCCTGCTCCTTTGGCTTATGCAACTCCTTCACCCATTTCACCTTCTTCATGAATCCCTTCCTCGGGTTGATCTTCTGTATATCGATGAAACTTCAAAACCATCTTTCTAATGTTGTTTTTTGTTAAAGTGTTGGAGAGGTAGTTCCCGATCGTTTGTTAATGGAAGACCGATCATATCACATAGCACATGAATAATCCGAGGGAAGGGTAAATGGATGTCTCTAGAAGTGTGAATTGCATACACCAACTGGTGAACTATCAAAGTGAGAAGGCATATCTTGATCCCAGTTGCCACACAATACACTATCATGGCCATAAATCCTATAAGGTCCGCTCGATTTGTACCCCGAGGGTACACGTTTGAGGCGAAGATGCCATGCAGAACTCAATACTTAGGTTCCATGAATTTTGCCTTTAATGCATTATCTTGGTGCTAAGGAATATCCCTACCATGGCAAAGAAATCTCGTGACCTTAGATCGAGTCTCAGCATTTTCAAGATCCAGATCAGAGAGACCAACTGGAGACAGAATGAGGCCAAAGATGCTTGCAATAGATTCAGGGGTAATTTCTACATCGGTATCCCCAACCGAGACAGTGATAGAAGGAGGTTCTACGATAGGAGAATGGTTGGAAGCAAAGAAGCTATAGGTTCTTTCATAATGACATGGGCCACCAAAATCGAAAAGAGGCAGCCAATCAATGACAACCAACAGAGGTTCCGGATTGTAGGGTTTTAGACAATCCCTGTCAATTTTCCGTTCATGGACCAACTTCCTTCCAGTATATTTTTTTTTTAGAATAGGATCTACCCTAGCAAGAGGAGGAACAAGTGTGTCATGTTGAGACCCACCATGCAATGTTTGTCTGGTTTGCTGGCATGTAGGAGTCCCTTGGTCAGACACCCTTGCCCTTTCCTTTGGTGCAAGGACTTTGTGTCTGGAGGATCTTGAGGATTCTCCAGGACCAAAAGTTTTTCCTTTATCCTTTCCCATTGAATGGTAACCACTGAGAGTGAGATCTGATGAATTGATAATCTTTTAGATAGAACTTCTCTCTATAATCTAGAAATACCAAAAGACACAAGATGCAATCTTTAGGATTAAGGAAATAGACGAGGTATTACTGGATTTTGGTGATCTTGGAGGACTCACAGATGAAGAATCATGTAGATCGGCTGAGGAAGACGAGTAGTAGAGAGAAAATGATCTCCGAGTAATGAAATGAAAATTTTTCCGCTCGTCTGCCTTTTATCGGGCAGTAAACTTCGATATCATCGAACATGGTTTCGATAATATCGATATACCCCATTCGATGTTATCGAAGATGTCCTCGATGACATACTTAGAACATGTGGCGCTTCTGATTCCAAAGGGGCGTCGATGATATCAACATTTATTCGATTTAATCGAGGATTCATATGATTCATCGACAGACTTATCGAAGAGAGGATGTATGACATTTGTTCCAGTACTTCGATGATCTTATATATGTATAACTTAGTATATTTTCATATCAGTCTGTATACACATCAAAATTTGTACAAAAGCTGTACCATCCAAAATTATAAACATCAGAATGTTTATATAAAAGAAGTTGAGGTGAGAGACCTCAGATATATCATGAGAATCGTCAAAATTGCATCATTTCAACAACAATCCAGATCTAGATGCATGACCTAGACATGTTTTCCATGCTCAAATGTTACTAATCATATGGATCAACCTTTCCATTGCATGTAATGACATAGCAGTGGTCACTTGTGCGACAACCCTTCATCACTGGTTTACTTGATAGGTCTAGGATCTCGCATTCTTGCTTGTTGAATGTAACCACATGCTCGTTGTCACATATTTGAGAAATGCTTAGAAGATTATGTGTTAATCCTTTTATGCAAAAGGCATTATCATTTTTGAGCATATTCATTCCTTTGATAGTTCCCTGTCCTATTACCTTAGTAGTGCTTCTATCTTCATAGGTGACAATCCCGTCATCAATATTTGAATAATTTGTGAGGAGAGATTTGTCACCCATGACATGTCTAGAGCATCCGCTATCCAGGTACCACTTAGCATCATTGCCTATTATATGATTTGAGTGAGTAACAAGGCAATTTTTCTTTTCTTTCACTACTCATTTTATGATAGGATTTCTTACTTTGGTAGTTTGTGCTTCATTAATCAGGTTGGGTGACTGAATCATGTTTCCTTGTTTCATAAATTCATTTGTTTTTTGATTTAGTTCAGCCACCTGATTCAATAGCTCCTTCATTCTCTCGGTCATTCTGAGTGGTGATCGATGTATATTACCTCTAGCCATATTCCCAGGTGGACTCTTGACATTTTGTATTGTTCTTTTGGTTGGTTTGTTTTTACCAGTAAGCTTTTAACCAGAATTGAGTTGAGTCTTCCTAGGAGACATGCATTCAAATTTATAATGACTAGATCTCCACATGAATGACGAACAAGAGTAATTTTTGTAGCTAATTTTCAAACATTGACGTTGCAATTTCGAATTTTGTTTTGAATTTGTCATATCCTAATCCACTCTTATCTTTCCTAGGTCTTCCCATTCCTAAGAGTTTTTCTAATTTTTCATTACTCTAGGAAAATTTATAATTCAATTCAACAAATTTTCTGGATTCCTCTGCATCAAACCTGAGTGTGTGATTTTCATTCTGAAGATGCATGTTTTTATCTTTCAATAGTTCAATTTATTTGTTCAATTTTTCAGACTCATATTTGAGAAAAGTATTGATTCTTTCGAGCCTATCATTTTCTGAGTGGTATTGCTGTAGATCATTAATCAAATGTGTATTGATTTCCAATGTTTTATCTAAATCTATTTGCAGCAATTTATTTTGTTTTCATTTATCCCTAGTCTTTTAAGGATATTGATGCTATGAGTATAGAGTTGATTATAGGCATCCTGCAGTTTATCCTTTTCTTCTTCTTCTTTCTTTGTTTCCTCATCATCAGATGGAAATGATTCAGTGGCTTGAGGTTCTTGGGTTTTTCCAGTTTCTGTGGGAATGATTGAGGCTGTAGAGACCATAAGAATTTTCAGTGATTTTTGGTCTCCATCACTCTCTGAGTCACTATATTCTGATTTTGACTCATCAGTATCATCCCATGTGGCTGCCATTGCCTTTCCTTTGGTTTTCTTATTTGGGCATTCAGTGGACAGATGTCCAAACTTTCGACAAGTGTAGCATTGTGGTTCCTTAGACTTTTCACCAGATTTACCTATAAAATGTTTGTTGTCCATCTGTCTTCCTTTAGATGGTCGGCCACGATTTTTATGAAAGAATTTTCTGAACCATTGAGCCAACAAAGCCACTTTATCATCTTCATTCTCTCTTTCACTTTCATCTTCCTCATTGGAGTATTCTTTGAAGTTTTAAGGACAATATTTTTGGTTTTAGGAGTTTGCTTGAAGTGTAGTTCAAATGTTTGTAGGGAACTTACAAGTTCTTCTACTTTCATCTCATCCATGTTTCTACATTCTTCAATAGTTGTGACTTTTGAATTGAATCATTCCGGTAATGATCTCAAAATTTTCCTGCAGATTTTTGGGACCAGAACTTTTCTCCTAATCCACCTATGGAGTTACAAATGATATTCAGTTTTGTGAAAAACTCCATGAAGGTCTCAAGCTTTCCATTCTGAGACTTTCAAACTATGATGTTAGGAGTTACAGCTTGGATCTTTTCACTGTGTCGGTTCCCTCATGGGTTGTATCCAACAAGTCTCATGCTTCTTTAGCTATTCCACACATGCTGATTTGATTGAAGACTTCTTGGGACACAACACAGTAGATAACATTCATTGTTTTAGCTTCAGACGTTTGTTTTTCTTTATCGAATGTTATCCACATTTCTTTAGATTTCAGTTTGGTGATAGTTGTGCCATTTTCAAGTACTATTTGTTCGGTTGGTGGCACATATCCTTTTTCAACAATATCCTAAACATCATGATCTAAAGATCTCAAAAAGTAGTGTACCCTCGCCTTCTAGTACGCATAATTTAATCCATCAAATACTGGAGTTCTAGTTACCGATGAGCCCTCTCCTTTGGCCATATTACCAACTTCAGTCAAGATCACTCTCTAGACGGTGAAGACCTTAAGAGAGACCTGTCTTTGATACCAATTGAAATTGCGGTAATGACCACTTTAATCGAAGTGGGAATATGCCAAGATGTCCTAGAGGGGGGTGAATATGATTTCTTAGTATTTTATGATAATTTAAAATCTATTAACCCTATCCTGAAGAAATATGCAAGTATCAGAATTTCTTCAAAATAACTCTAATGGCTTCCAAGCCAAATAGAGGATCCAATCACAAAACTATTCAAAAGATAAACAAGATGCATAACATAGTTCATGATGGATGTGACTGGGTGTGAGGTGTGATTCTACTTAGTTCCAGATAATCATGTGCATATGCAATATGAGAACAATCACAGAAATTATACAAATAGTAGAAGTAAATGACAATCTCAAACACAGTCATTTTATAGTGGTTCGACTACGTGTCTACTCCACTTCCAGCGGACGCACTCAACCCTCGAGTGTACCGGATCTCACTAATGGAGGTTTCAAATCAAGTTCACCTCAAACCAGTATAACCTACACTAGGCTGACACTAACGTGTCTCCACGACACAAGTTTATGCCCCACACGGGAGCAAGGGTCAACACACATCACCCAAATTTTAAGCTATATAGGCTAAGGATCCACACAAGGAACCTACCAGTTTATGCTACTATGAGCAAGGGTCAACACATAGTACCCAGGTTTTAGACCAAACAGTTTAAGGACCTACATAAGGACATAAGTTATGCTCTCCACAGAACAAGGGTCAACACACAACACCCCCACGTACACTCCCGTCGGAGACCTCCTATGGGGACTTGAAAGGGGTGAGAAGCACCTTTGACCCAATCCTACAAAAGGAATGATCACAAGAGTTCTCTGGACTCTAATGACTTACAGATAAGTAGATGAGCCCCATTAAGCATGTTGATGAAGATCTCCTCCTTTAATGACGAAGAATCTTCAGTTCCCTTGAACTGCAACTCAGATGATGCTCAAATGTAAGGCAATGGGTTGGGTCAACGTTATGATGGAATCCTACTCTCTTAAATGTTTTTCTATATTAGGAACAAAGTGATTCCAATCATTTGTACATTCAAGGTATCACAGCTTAATGGTTTGCCATTAAGATGGTAGCTGTAGGATCCTTAAATGCGGAAGTTGATTCCCCAATCCACTCTATTGAATATCAATGATGAGGGTGGATTGGAGGATGAACTCCCATGAGAGAAAAGGCTTAGGGTATATGACCTGGATTTAAACACTTAAAATCTCTATCTATTTTCTCTATAAACAACCAAAGGCAAGCTCTCATTAAATAGGCAAAAAGTTCCAACGGATATAAAACAGTCATATTTTTTACAGAGTTTGATATCATCGAGCAGGGTTCGATATCATCGAGTGTATACTCTCGATAGCATCGAATGGTCGTTTGATGACACGAACTCAATCTGCCAAACGTTTTTGAAACATTTTTACCAACTGGTCGAGGGAATCGAACACGCTTCGATGTCATCAAATTTCAAACTCCAATTTCATCGAAACGAGGTTCGATTCCTCGACATTTGAAAATGTGAGAGCAAGTGCCTTTGAAACTAAACATGTATTAAATATGATCGAGCATCCCTCGATATCATCGAAATTTGAATATCGATGATAAATCGATGATGTCAATTGATCGATATTTTTCAAGGAATTTTCCTATAAGCTTGCTGGACAGATTGTGTCCAATTTCGATGACATCGACCCTGTCTCGATATAATAGGTATTTGAATATCAATTTTATCGAGAGATCCTCGATACTTGAAATATTTTACCAAAATGCTTGCTGGATAGAGTTGTGTCCCAATCCGATATCATCGAAGGTCTGTCGATATCATTGAGATTTGAATTTTGAGGATATCGAGGCTCTCTTCGATATATCGAGAATCACATGATTTGCCTTAGAAGTATATTGGACACAACTGACTAGATGTCGATTTTATCGGGATGTCTCGATGTCCTCAAGACTCACTCGATGATATTGAATAGTCCATCGATTCATCGATAATTCAGTCTAGAATTCTTTGTAGTTGCTGGACATCTGAAGTCCTCAATTTGATATTATCAAGTGAGTTTCAAGGACATCGATAACATGGCTCGATTTCATCGAACCACGTATCGATAAATCGATAAAGGCAGAAAACTCAGAGATTTTCCTGATTTTACAAAATAGTTTTCTCACCTTAAACCTTAAGATGTTCCATCCATTTTTAAGGGTTTTATATACCTGGTGTTTTGAGACATGGGATGTGAGGCTAAGGTTTACCTTAGACAAGTTCAGGTACACATCCTGTTGAGGCAGATGCTTGAACAATCTTCCTATGGGACTCACTTGTCTTGCTGACTCAACACTCACGCTAATTGACAAACCAGGGCACTTTCATTTCTATGGTTTTGATTCATGTTTAAGTTGAACTACTTTTGATTCTAGTTTGATTATAAGGAATGCTTTTAGTTTTTAATGGTTTGTTGTGACTTAAATTACAATGGATCTGCGAAAGCTTTGAGCATGTTCTTTGCATTATTGTGATTATGAAATTAGGAACCCTGTTGTTTACCATCGCCCCTTGGACATGGTTGGATGATGGAATCCTTCTAATCTTCATAATTATCTCAGAGTGTTTGTGGATTGGTAAATTTTGTTGTTTGCTTTGTCTCATGGACATGGTTTTGTGATGGAATCAATTCTAGTTCTCATATCTCTCTTCTATTGAGGACTCGATCAAAAGAAGTTCATAATTGATTTTTAATGAAATATCTTCCAATTGGATGAGATAGGACTCTGATTCCAGTTGTGTTCTTAAATTAAGTATAGATCTCCCTGATCTCTACAAGTGGATCCTTGGAAACCCTAGTTTCCCACCTTTGAATTCTACAAGTTTTAGTTAATTAGTTCACCATTATTCTCTTAAATTTTCCTGATTTACATACATCTTCTTCTAATTCTAGTTCTAGTTACTTTCAGAATACGTACAAGGTTCAGTCCCTGTAGATTCGACCTCGGTCTCACCGAGAATTATTACTACATCGCATCGCTACACTTGGGGTACCGCAATACCTTGAGACTTGTACCCTAGCGACCGCACGGGCGCTAGGATTCTAACGCTGCGTGACACGCCCCATTTTGGTCCCTAGATTAGAAGTTACAAATTTGACACAATTTGGGGTGGGCCGGGCAATGCACGCGGGCCCTACTTACACAAATCCCAATATTGTCAAAACAATCAATCCATCAATCCATTAGTCAATCCATCGATCAAGCCATCAATCAAGCCATCCATCATTCATGTTTCTCTCTCCCCTCTAGTCAAATAAGCCCATCTCTTGCTCATGCAAACCATGCCCTTACCCATGCTTAGCCATCATTATTTCCTTCATTTTCACCTTATTTTACCCCTTCATCTTCTTCTTATTCCCTCCCATCCTAAAAGTTTTACCACAAAACTCCCTAACTCCCTCTCATTTTACCATTTTCTAGCAAGAGTAGAGAGATATTAAGAGAAAGAAAGAAAAAGATTAGAGAGAGATTGAGAGAGAGAGAGAAAAGAAAGAAAGATTAGGAAAAAAAGAGAGCTTGAGAGAGAATTAGGAAGGATTAAGAGAGTAAGAGAAAGAGAAAAGAGAAAAGAGTTATTAGAGGAGGTTAGGGGTGGAGAGGAGCTTAGTGGACCGTCTGATCATCGATCCGAACTGATCTAACCATGCATCCTTTGAAGTGAGTGCATGAGAGGATCAAAACCCTCCATTTCTTTGTGATTTTTCTATTTTGGTGGGCCCATAAGGGTGAGACCCACCTTGATCATGTATTGAGTGTGTGGTGCACCCCATATTAGCGGGGGCCCACCTCAATGGCTGGATTTCTTCCCTTACTTTTCTTCTCTTCCCTTTTTTTCCCCTTATTTCTTTTAAATATTATGATCTTGTGGGTCTCACAAGTGGGCCACGGTGTTGGAGGGCATGGCCCGTAGGACATCAAAGTGTGGACCATCTTGTGTGGTTCAACATGATGTTTATTTTTAATTTAAACTACTGATTAGATCACATAATTGGATGATGGAAAACATTAAAAACTAGGTTGATCCAAAGCTAGTTGGGATCACGTTGAGCTGGCTCACTTGAAGGATTGTTCAGATCAGGGGAGAATAAATAAAAAGAAAATTTTTTTGCATTGTGTTAGGACATTTCTTGAGTGGAGAGGGTGGGCCCACTCGCGGGACCCACCATATGGATTATGTTGAATCCGCACTGTCCATCCAACTCGCCTTATCATTTTACCCATTAAGCCAAAAAAAAAGGCCGAGATGAATCTTAGGTGGACCACACTATAATGATATAGGGGCTACTGAGCCCGTTGTTCACAACCCCAAGTGTAAGGTTGTGATGTAGTAATAATCTCGGCGAGATCGAGGTCGAATCCACAGGGATTAATCTCGTGTGTATTCTGAAAGTAACTAGAATTAGAACTAGAAGAAGATGTGAATCTAAATCTGAATTAATTGAGAGAGTAATTATGATTAAAGTGATTAAAACTAACAAATTCAAAGGTGGTAACTAGGGTTCCCAAGGATCCACTTGCAGAGAACAGGGAAATCTATGCTTGATTCAAGGACACAACTAGAATCAGAGTCTTATCTTATCCAAGTAATAAATGGGGGATAATGTAAGGCCCCTATCCTAGTTCGTACCGTTCCTTAGACCCCTACGAACATCCTTGTTGGATTCTGGCAACCTGCGGCCTATAATCGGTGTTTGCATGTGACCCTAAGTTGCATCTCGTAGATCTGAGTCAACTCAACTCGAGACTTGTACCATTGTGATCACGTCATCGCCGTGGCTGCAACATCATGACTGGTGCACCGATGCGATACCCAGGCCAGGAGTTGCGGGCCCACGTTTATTTCGAAGAAAACGTCATGTATTGTGAATTCCAAGAGAATCCAGATCTCCTATCACATCAATCAATCAAGTCAAGTACACATCCCATCACAACCCATACCAAGAAGGCATGACACCCATCCCTCTCTCATCGAAAAGTCAACCAAGCCCATACCTCTCATCCCATCTCTCCTTACACAACCATCCCTCTTACACAACACCACTCCACCCATCATTCACTCCATCACATCTCATTCTCTACCCAAAAATACCTAGCAACTAAGGAGAGAAAAGAGAAGGCCCACTCCCTACAACCCAATCTCACCATCCAACCATCCAAATTTCATCATCCACCCTTAAAGTTGAAGCCAAGGAGCTTAGCTTTCCAAGGAGCTTAGAAGAAGTAGAATCGGTGGGTGTTATGTAGGATTAGATTTATGTTTTGATGATGGGCTAAGTGGGGCCTACCGATTGATGGTATGGATCTCACTTTGGACCCTAGGTGTGGACGAAGGCCCACCATGATTCATATGTTCATCTCATGATGGGGCCATTCTCCATGGACCCCATCATGATGTTTATTTTCCCATTTATGGAATGGTCATCTAGACCTTGCATCTTTTAGTGGAAAGGGATCTCCACCGTTGATTTTTATGATTTATGGCCCACATAATTTAGGACCCATTTTGATGTATGTATTGTATGTACATGGCCCACTTAGGAAGGGCTCATAGTGGCGGAGCCCTCCCCTCGACCGTGCGTCTCTCTCTCTCTCTCCCCACTGTGATGTATGATCCAGGTCGTCCGTCTAACGGGCCATACTGTGATACATGTATTTCATTCATGCTGCACAACAACACATGTGGCCCACTAGACATGGGGTCCACCATGATGACATGTTGCATCCAGCATGTAGACCCCACCTTGATGTTATATCACGTCCAAGCCATCCAGCGGGCTTGGATGCTGGCAGTCCATAAATAAATAAAAATAAAATGATCAAATATAAATAAATATTATAATATAATATTATGGTGGGCCCCACGTGGGACCCACCTATCGTGGTAGTTGATTAGCTGGCGTACCTTAACAGCTATTATGCTGCTGTTTGACATCAGTAAGTTCTGAGGGTTTGATCTCGAGGTATGTGTTATACTCATACCATCCGTCCGTTTTACCTAGTGTGTGGGACCCACCCACACGTGCTGCACGTGTGGGGTGGGGCCAACCTTGGATGTATTTATTTTGTATCTACACTGTCTGTCCAACGGTGGGATGCACCGTGATGTATGAGTCTTATCCACACCATCCAACACTCTAAACGGTGGGACCCACCTTGAATGTATGTGTTTTGTGCCACACCATCCATCTGTTGGCTGGACGTGTGGGGCCCACCTTGAGGTATGTGTTATACACATCGTCCCTCCATGGGACTCCACCACGATGTATGTGTTTTATCCATCCTGTCCATCTAGATGGCTGGACGTGGGCCTATATGATGTACATGTTTTATCTGCACCATCCAGTGAAAGGATGTGAGACCCACCTGCATGTGTAGTACACCCACCTGTCTAGATCCAGAGTTCTGGTAGGCTGCACCATAGCAACAACAGGGGCGTTTCAGTGCTTCTGCACTTCGAGGCCCATTGTGTTGTACGTGCCTTTCATCCACCTAGTCATCCAGTGAGTGGGGCCACTGTGTTATGTATTTGTGGAGTATCCACACTGTCCATCTGGAGATATCATTTCAGGACATGATCCCATGGTTAGGGTAAGCTAGCGGGCAGGAAACGTCCAACAGGCCGACTGCGATGTTCACGGGAAATCTGCCTGGCCCAGCAGGATAGAGGGGGTGTGTGGGTTCAACCCACCTCCCGGATGGCCCACACCCTTGTGGGACCCCCCTGTGATGAATGTATTTTATCCACACAACGCGTGTGGCTTGCCCAAATATTAGGCAGATCCACCATCAGTTGGGCTGTGCGTCCAACAAACCTATCGGGCATGCCGTAATGTATATGTTTTATCCTTGCCATCCATCTATTTTGGGGCCCACCAGGACAGTGTCCACCCCTTGGTGGAACTTTTGCAGGTGGGGCCCACCTGGCTTGAGTGATTCATCCACCCATCCAATAGCTGGACCACCCAGTAGGGTAGGGACGCTGCTGAACTAGCGTCCAGCAGTGGCCACCTCGTGGCATATGTTTGATGCTCATGCTGGCCATCTTTGTAGGGCCCAGTTGTGATGTATTTGAGGCCCAGGTGGTGAGGCCCATTATGATGCATTTTGAGGCCCATGTAATGAGGCCCATTGTGATGCATTTGAGGCCCAGGTGATGAGGCCCATTGTGATGTATTTGAGGTCCATTATGATGTATTTGAGGCCCAAGTGATGAGGCCCATTGTGATGTATTTGAGGCCCGTGTATGAGACCCATTGTGATGTATATGCGGTTCGTGTATGAGGCCCATTGTGATGTATATGCGGCCCATGTGATTAGGCCCATTGTGATGTATATGCGGCCCATGTGATGAGGCCCAATGTGATGTGTATGTGGTCTGTGTTTGAGGCCCATTGTGATGTATATGAGGCCCATTATGATTGTGCGAGGCCCATTGTGATTGTATGAGGCACACCATGATGTATGTGTCATATACCGTCATCTATCCATTTGTAGGCCATGAAGCCAGCCCCTTATGTAGGCCCACCTTGTATGAGTGATGTGTGCATGCAATCCATCCGCTTTCTAAGTATTTGGAGGGCCGAGGACCCGTTGTGATTCTAATTTCTATCCCAAATGGACCGCACCTTAGGACAATGGTAGTTAAATGCCCACTGTTGTTGACTTCTATAGGGCCCATTGTTAAGCCCACTTCCACCTTTACCCTAGTGGGTTAACCCAAACCGTTGGGTCCCCACTTAAGTTAGTAATACCCATTGGGCTAACCCAAACAATTAGGCCCCCATTTGGTAATGGTGTGTCCCACCATGCCTTGTAGTACTACCTAAACCTTGAAGCCCACCTTGTGTTCACACCAGGCCTTCCATAGGAAATGTGGCCCATTTAGATACTTATGCTTGCCCAAGTTCAATGACCATACCCAAGGTCCACTTAGGTGTTGGGTGAGCTACCCAATCTGCTTGGATGGACACATAGTTCTAAACGTATGGACCCCACCAAGCCACCTTGTGTACGTATCAGGCTCCCCGTAGGAAAGACCAACATATTACATGATAGAGAGGGTGAGGAAGCCCACTTGTTGTATATAGATTCACCCTCTTAACTCACCTTGGGGTGCACCCACTTGACTCACCCCATGAGACATATTTTATCATTGTATCTAGTTGCTAGAACCTTGGTGTCATGTACATATCATCCACACCGTCCATTTACTTCTTTGGGACAAGTGTGGGGCCTATCCTTGACGTTAGTACACCATCACCTCTTGCCATAGATGGAAGAATATGTTGTACCAGATTTAGTATATCCACCATATATAGCCTATCTCGATGTATGGGCAAGATCCGTCGTCCTTCCAGTGGACCCCGACTTGGAATATATGATATATCAGTACCTTGGAAGGCTAACGTGGGACATGCCGCATGGACTCCTATAGTTGTAGAAGGAGCATGTTGTTTAATTTATACTCTTGGTATGTGACATGCTGGTGAAAGTTGATTATTGTTTATATCTGATAATCATGCTAGTGTACATAGCCTAGTAGGACACACTGAGAACATGCTTAGTCTTACATCATGACACATATTCATACGTATCATTTGTATGCCTGTTGTAAGGAATATTTGATCATAACATTACCATTGTGCTGAGATATTTAGGGGACTCCTTGCAAGACAGAGTTGCCCACATGAGCATGCGGTATACGCAGGTTTGATGTATGACTGGATGGGATGACTCATGCATCTCACATTTTGTAATATGACCCATACCAACAAGGCATGACACCCATCACTCTCTCATCCAAAAGTTAACCAAACCCATACCTCCCATCCCATCTCTCCTTACACAACCATCCCTCTTACACAACACCACTCCACCCATCATTCACTTCATCTCGTCTCATTCTCTACCCAAAAATCCCTAGCAACTAAGGAGAGAAAAGAGAAGGCCCACTCCCTACGACCCAATCTCACCATCCAACCATCCAAACTTCATCATCCACCCTTAAAGTTGAAGCCAAGGAGCTTAGCTTTCCAAGGAGCCTAGAAGAAGTAGAATCGGTGGGTGTTATGTAGGATTAGATTTATGTTTTGATGATGGGCTAAGTGGGGCCTACCGATTAATGGTATGGATCTCACTTTGGACCTTAAGTGTGGGTGATGGCCCACCATGATTCATATGTTCATCTCATGATGGGGCCATTCTCAATGGACCCCATCATGATGTTTATTTTTCCATTTATAAAAAGGTCATCTAGACCTTGCATCTTTTAGTGGAAAGGGATCTCCACCGTTGATTTTTATGATTTATGGCCCACATAATTTAGGACCCATTTTAATGTATGTATTGTATGTACATGGCCCACTTAGGAAGGGCTCATAGTGGAGGAGCCCTCCCCTCCACCGTGCGTCTCTCTCTCTCTCTATCTCTCTCTCCCCACTGTGATGTATGATCTAGGCCATCCATCTAACGGGCCACACTATGATACATGTATTTCATTCATGCTGCACAGCAGCACATGTGACCCACTAGATGTGGGGCCCACCTTGATGACGTGTTGCATCCAGCATGTGGACTCCACCTTGATGCTATATCACGTCCAAGCTGTCCAACAGGCTTGGATGCTGGCAGTCCAAAAATAAATAAAAATGAAATGATAAAATATAAATAAATATTATAATATAATATTATGGTGGGCCCCATGTGGGACCCACCTACCGTCCCTCCATGAGACTCCACCGTGATGTATGTGTTTTATCCATCCCGTCCGTCCAGATGGGCTGGACATGGGCCCATCATGATGTACATGTTTTATCTGCACCGTCCAGTGAAAGGACATTGGACCCACCTGCATATGTAGTACACCCACCCGTCCAGATCCAGAGTTCTGGTGGGCCGCACCACAGCAACAACAGGGGCGTTTCAGTGCTTCTGCACTTCCAGGTCCACTGTGTTGTATGTGCCTTTCATCCACCTGGTCATCCAATGAGTGGGACCCACCATGTTATGTATTTGTGGAGTATCCACTCCATCCATCTGGAGATATCATTTCAGGACATGATCCCACGGTTAGGGTAGGCCACCGGGTAGGAAACGTTCAGTAGGCCAACTACGATGTTCATGGGAAATCTGGCTGGCCTAATAGGATGGAGGGGCGTGGGTTCGGCCCACCTCCCGAATAGCCCACACCCTTGTGGGACCCCCTATGATGAATGTATTTTATCCACATGACCTGTGTGGCTAGCCCAAATATTAGGCAGATCCACCGTCAGTTGGGATGTGTGTCCAACGAACCTACCAGGTTAACCGTCTTTTCTAAGATGTGTTTAATTTCCCAATTGCAAATCTCAGCTTGCACACTTGTCTGTGGGTGGTATGGAATGCTCACCAGTAGGCCACGTCTCCCACTGCATCGTGGTCGATTGGAAGGGGGTGTGGCCTTATCCGCCCGAGTGAGGGGGCTATAAGCTAGGCTGAGTTTGACCAACTAGCAAATGAGTCCTCTATCGACGAGCCAGGTAGGTATTGACAGACTTCTGATAAGGCGGATAGTGAGGTCTATTCCACTCAGTGGGTTGTACGCCTAGGGAGGCGGCAGTCAGTGTGGAGTGTACTAGACCCCGGTGATATTCCAGAGAGGAATTGTACTGATATGTGTACTTGATGAGTACTGACATGCTTGCTTTGCATCTCACATATGACATTTGGCTACATAGGCCTCGTATTGCATGGCCTTGGTATGGCCGATAGCATTCATGCCTTGCATCACATTGCTTTGGTACAACTGATGGCATTCATGGACTTCCCGCATATTTCCGCATTACTCTAATATTGTACACTTGGCGCTTGCCTTGCGCACACACTTACACCACCCTCTAAGCTTTTGTAAGCTTATGCACGACCGTTTCGTGCAGGTGGCCTTGGATCGCAGCAGCTCTGAGCTAGGAGTGCACATCAGATCATTTTGAAGTTTTTGATCACCCTGTATTTCCCTTTCCGTAATGTACTTAAAGTTTTTGATATAGTGGATATGTAGTGATGTTGTTTTATGACTTGGTCATGCTTATGGTTATGCTCCATTAAAAAAAATCATACTGAAAATCCTCCTTGTAGGATCCTAAGATCGGAATCGGGCATGTGAGTGCCGGGATCCGAGAATGGGGCACTACGGAGGCTGTCAGCGCTAGATTTGGTGATCAGGAATTTTGTGAGCCCGTTTTCCAAGTTGGGGCGTGAAAAAGTTGATATCAGATCATAACTTGGGAATACCTGAGGATCACATCACATATCTACTAGGAACTTAGAATGAATAGGTTCCGAGTCCGAATGACTTAGCGATTTTTTGACATAGACCCTTAACGTTTATGTCTTCGAGAATTCTCAAGGCTAATAGGCCGTTGTTCCTTCTTGTAGGACATTATGCCTAGAAGAGCGACCCTAGTGGGTAAGTCGTTATTCCTTCCTGTAGGACATTATGCCTAGAAGAGAGACCCGAGTGAATCCCTCTCCACCACCTGCGACTCCCTCTCCACCACCTGCGACTCTCGCTCCATCACCTGCGACTCCCACTCCACCATCGGATATTCCTGCTTTCCATCCTGAGGATGCTACTCCTTTACCTGAGACCGGTGCGGATCCGACCATACCTATGAGTGCCGCTCAGTTGCAGCAGATGCTACAGGCGATGACCGCTGTTCTTCAGGGGCAGAGTAGGCGTCTCACTGTTACGCCAGCAGAGGCCGAGCAGGAGCGTGCGAGCGCTCTTCTCAAGGACTTTCGACAGCACAATCCCCCGCATTTTCGGGGTGAGCCAAACCCTACTGCAGTAGAGATATGGTGATCATAGGTGGAGAAGATATTTGACACCATGAGATGTACGACCCAACAACGAGTCCCATTAGCCGTATTTCTTCTCCAGGGTGAGGCTTAGCATTGATGGGCATCTGTTGCCTGATCGGTAGCGGCCGATTTTGTGTCAACCTGGGAGGACTTTGTAGACCGGTTTGACCGGAAGTTCTTTCCCGAGCATGTGCGGTAGCAGCGCGCATTAGAGTTTGAGACTCTGGTCTTGTTGATGATGGGGGCGGAAGGCCCGCCATTTTGAGAATGGCTTGCGTCCTGCCCTTATGAGCCATGTGATCGGACACATGCTTCCGACGTTTGAGTAGATTGTAGAGAGGGCCCAGATCTACGAGTCAGATTGGGCCGGTTTGCAGAGAGTCCGTGACCAGAAGGGAGATCAGAAGAGGAAGAAGCCCTCCAATAGCTCCCAACCGCAGCAAATCGTTCAGAGTAGTGGCACACAACCCGCCCAACATTCTGAGCACCAGTGGGACCCCCAGCACCAGCCTCCTGGACCTCCCCCACAGTATTAAAGACCTCAAAGGAGACATGTACCTCCCCAACAGGCTCAGGGCAGATTTTATGCCACCCAGTAGGACCCTCAGTCATCAAGAGCAGTCGTCCACGATTCGTGTGACTTGGTCCCTACACCATCTTGCTAGATTGCTCATGAATGATGCGTCTTGGGAGTTAGAGCTTGAGATTCATGGGCGTTATCCCCATCTATTAGGTGTTTGATGATATGTTGTATTTTGATTATATATGATGTTATACTTCCTATTTCCTTATGAGTTGTACTTAGTACGATGGTAATATAAATTTCGAGGACGAAATTTTAATTAGGTGGGGAGAGCTATAAGGCCCATATCCTAGTCTGTACTGTTCCGTCGACTCCTGCGATCCTTCCCGTCCAAGTCTGGCAATCCGTGACCTATAATCAATGTTTGTGCGTGACCTTAAGTCTTATCCTATAGATTTGAGTCGGCTTAATCTGAGACTTGTACCATTGCGACCGCACCGTCGCCACAGTTCCAACGCCACGTCTTGCATACCGATCTGATACCCTGTCAGGGAGATGTGGGCCGACATTTATTTCGAAGAAAATGCCGCGCGTTTGCAATCCCAAGAGAATCTCTACGACCCATCCCATCAATCAATCAATCAATGTTTTCTTTCTCCCCAAGTCAAGCAACCACCAAGTCAACTCTCTCTCACCCTCTCTCTTACACACTCATACTTGTCAAGTACATCACTCACCTCACCCATCACTCACCTCACATCCATCATTCCATCACCCATTACTCTCTCTCCTTACATCTCATCTCTCTCTCTCTCTCTCTCTCTCTCTCTCTCTCTCTCTCTTTTCACACTTTCCAAGCAACACCAAGGAGAGCAAAGAGTGGACGTCCAAGCTCTTCCATCTGAGAGAAAAGTGCATGTGTGTGGCCCACTTCCCACCCCAAAATCCTTCATCCTAGCCATTTATCGCTCATCATCTTCCATCAAAGTGGGACACAAGGAGATCGGCGTTCCATCGGACCAAGAAGATCGAACGGTGGGTGCTTCTATAGGCCTAGATTTCATTTTTTAGATGAAGAGCCAAGTGAGGCCAACCGATTAATGGTAGGGATCTCATTTTGGACCCTAGGTGTGGCCAATGGCCCACCTTGATTCTCATGGTCATTCCATGATGGGGCCATTCTCCATGGACCCCATCATGATGTTTAGTTTCTTTGTATGGATAGAGGTCATCTAGACCGTCCATTTTAGTGGAGAAGGAATCTCCACCTTTGAATTTTGATTTAATGGGCCAACGTGTAATGGGACCCACTTGATGTATGATTGAATGCAAGGGAGGGCTCATAGTGGCAGAGCCCTCCATCACACGTGTCCCTTTTCTCTCTCTCTCTTTCCCTCTCTCATGCATTTTTCCTATTGTATGTGATGATGTGGTCGTGTGGCCCACCCGGATGAACCCCACCATGAAGTATGTATTTTATCCAAGACATTTATAGGTGGGGCCCACTTTATATATATGCTGTATCCATACCATCCACCATTTGGTGGCTGACCTCAAGCATGTGTCCGCCCAAACCGTCCAGCGTCCAGGGACGCTGGACGTGAAAGGAGAACAAAAATATCAGCTTGGTTCAAGCTTGGGGGTGGGCTACCCATGCAGGCCCCAACTTGATGTATGGGACTAATCCACACCGTCTATTCCATTTCCCAAATCATTTTAGGCATTGAGCTGACAAATGAAGTTGATCTAATTTTCTGGTGGGCCATAACATAGCAAACAACGTTGTTTACCGTTAAAATACACCCTTATATTTTTGTACCTCAAAATATATTAAATATTGGGCTTGATGGGTCTATCTTGGGCCATAGACACCAATGGTTGGGTTGGATTATATCGATGTGGGCCCCATATGCGAAAAACCGCGTGAAAATTTTTTTTTTTTAAACAAAAAAATATAAGCAGCAGGTGCTGCTGCAACGTCCAGAGGACGCGCAATAGCATCCTGCTGCGCTGGACATGAAAGGAGGCAAGGACGTGGGTCCCTGTCGTGGGCCCCTCCATGATGTGTGTCGAACATACACACCGTGCATTTTTATGAGGCCCCTTAGGTCAGTGGGCCCTCCAAAAAAAATTAGCCATGTATGTAACTCAGGTGGCCCACATCAATGGGAACAGTGTTGATTTAACATCCACCGTTAGAACCCTTTTTGGGCATTATAGAAGCTTTGGGTCAATATGAAATTTCTTTTTCCCCTGCCTCTAGGTCCATGCGACCTTATCAACAGACTGGATGGAAAATAAACGTTATGGTGGGCCTCACGTGGGACCCACAATGATGTATGTGTTTTTCCCACCGTTCGTGGGGTATGTGTTTTATACATGTCATCCACCCATTCTATAGGGACAGTGGGTCCCACTGCTGTTGACATCAGCAGGGTCTGTGGAACCCACCATGAAGCATGTGTTGCATCCAAGCCGTCCAACCATTTGAAGGATCATTTTTAAGCTTGAGTTAAAAAATGAGACAGATCCTATATCAAGTGGACCACGGCAAAAGCAGTGGGGATTGAGTGTCTGCCATTGAAACCTTATTGTCACATAGGTTCTGGATCATTAGGAAACTTGTTTTTCCTCATAATTCAGGTCTGTGTGACCTTATGATCAGATTGGGTAGAAAATAAATGTTATGGTGGGCCTCGAAAGTTTTAAATGGTGGAAATCATTCTCACCACTGTTATTTGGAGTGCAGTCCAGTTGGTCTTGTGATATGATTCATATATATATATATATATATATATATATATATATATATATATTATATATATATAATATATATATATATATATTACATATTGATGTACTTGTGGCCATCCATTAAGGCCCATGTGATTAGGCCCATCTTGATTTATTTGTGGCTCGTTGTTAAGGCCCACCTTGATATATATGGGCCCAAGTTATGAGGCCCGTTTGATGTATTGGAGGCCCGTGGGTCAAGGCCCATTGAATGTGATTCCACCGTGGTTTATGTGTTGACCTTTATAGTGGGCTATGCCTTGGGAGCAGTGATGGTTTGAAGTCCACATGGTAAGTACAATGTTGGTTAAATGTTTGCATTGTAACTATCCTTAGGGCCCATTGATAGGCCCATACTTGTTGATAATTCATCACTTTATAACATGCTTAGTATAACTCCATGATTCATGCCCATACGCATCATATGTATGTTTGATATGAGGAATGTTTGATCATGGCATAAGTCGTTGGGCTGAGACATTTACGGGACTCCTTATAAGACGGAGTGCCCCACATGATCGTGCAGTACGCGCAGGATTGCTGCATAACTGATAGTGTGACTCATGTATTTCGCATTGTGTGTCGTGATCACTGCACGCCCTAAAGATATCAGGGTCGTGGCCTCCACAGGCACATCGTGAATGGTCGTATCGGATACCAAAAATGTTGGCTCTAACATTGTGGGCACTTAGGATGTCCTTGGGTGAAAATCCCAGAATCTTTTTGGTACCAGGAGATGGTCCAACCTCTAGACCGAGTGGATACACGAGCGCCTGAGTGCCGAATACCAGTAGGCCGTGTCTCCCACTGTGTCGTGGTCGGTTGAAGGGGGTGTGGCCTTATCTGCTTGAGTAAGGGGGCTATAAGCTAGGCTGAGTTTGACCAGCTCGCAAATGAGTCTGCTATTGATGAGCCGAGTAGGTACTGACAAACTACTGATCAGGCGGATAGTGAGGTCTATTCCACTCCCTGGGCTGTGCGGCTAGGGAGGCGGCAGTCAGTGTAGAGTGTACTAGACCCCAGTGATATCCCAGAGAGGAACTATACTGATATGTGTACTTGATGAGTACTGACATGCTTGCTTGGCATCTCGCATATGACATTTGGCTACATAGGCCTTGCATCGCATGGCCTTGGTATGGCTGATAACATTCATGCCTTGCATCACATAGCTTTGGTACAACTGATAGCATTCATGGACTTACCGCATATTTTAGCAGTACTCTGATATTGTACACTTAGCGCTTGCCTTGCGCACACACTTATACCACCCTTTAAGATTTTGTAAGCTTATACACGACCGTTGCGTGCAAGTGGCCTTGGATTGTAGCAAGCACATCAGATCATTTTGGAGTTTTTGATCACCCTGTATTTCCCTTTCCGCATTGTACTTAAAGTTTTTGATATAGTGGATATGTGGTAATGTTGTTTTGTGACTTGGTCATGCTTGTGGTTATGCTCCATTACAAAAAAAAATCATACTGAAAATCCTCCTTGTAGGATCCCAGGATCGGAATCGGGCATGTGAGTGCCGGGATCCGAGAATGGGGCACTATGGAGGCTGTCGGCACTAGATCGGCGATTTGGAATTTTGTGAGCCCGTTTTCCGAGTTTGGGGCGTGACGACCAGCGTGTCCAAAGAAAGATTGCATGTCTCGTATGTTCTTGGGTGGAGGTAAGTTAAAGATAAGATCAATCTTTCCCTTATGTACCTCATTCCCTTGGGTGAAATGATATGTCCAAGGACAATTCCCTTACAGACCATGAAATGACACTTCTCCCAATTCAGTACCAAATTCTTTTCCTCACATCGCTTCAGCACATTTTTCAAATTATCCAAGCATTCGCAGAAGGATAGACCAAAATTGAGAAATCATCCATGAAGATCTCTAAATATTGTCCAACAATATTTAAAAAATACTCAACATACTTCGCTGAAAGGTGGCAGGGGCATTATATAGTCCAAATGACATCCTTCGGTAAGAAAAGGTGCCAAAGGGACATGTGAATGTAGGTTTTTCTTGGTTTTCAGGGGCTATCTCGATCTGATCGGAGCCTGAATTCCCATCAAGGAAACAGTAATAGGAATGACCAACTTACCTTTCCAAAATTTGATCAATGAAGGGCAAAGGAAAGTAGTCCTTTCTCGTGACAATATTCAACTTCCTTTAGTCAATGCACATTCTCCAACCAGTAGTAACTCTAGTTGGCATGAGGTCATTATTGGCATTGGCTACGATGGTGATTCCAGACTTTTTAGGAACCACCTGAGTTGGACTCACCCTCTAACTATCGGATATCAGGTATATGATACCCACATCCAATAGTTTAAGTACCTCAGCTTTAACCACTTCCTTCATGCTTGGATTTAATCTACGTTGTAGTTGCCGGGAGGTCTTCGCATTATCCTTTAGATAATGTGTGAGTAAAACTCTAAGGGTTAATTCCCTTGAGGTCCGCAATCGACCACCCAAGGGCTCCCTTATGCTCATTGAGAGTAGATATGAGCATACTCTTTTGTTCTTGCTCAAGGGGGAAGAAATCACCACCGGGTATGTCTCTTAACCTAAATAGACATACTTCAAATCAGAGGGCAAAAGTTTTAGGTCAAGCTTATGTGCCTTGAGGTTAGACGGTAGAGGCACTACATCAGTTTGGGGCATGCAATTCTTTAAATTATGGCCTCCACCTGTTAACTTCAAGTACCAGCACGATATCCAGCATGGTCCTCATCTCCCTAATCATATCATCCTCAAAATCATGGGAGTGGGCCAAGCACGTCTCTAGAGAGTCAAAGGATAAGGTCAAAAGTGTTTTATCTTCCACGAAAGAGTCAATCATGTTAATGTCGTGAAAATCGTCAACACCCTCTAACTGTTTGCTCGTATTGAAAAAGATATTCAACTCCAATGTCATATTTCTAAAAGACAAACTCATGACTCAATTCCTACAATTAATAATTGCATTTGATGTGGCAAGGAATGAACGACCAAGAATGAGTGGAATTTGAGTGCTCAAGTCATTAATGGGTTGAGTATCCAGGATGAAAAAATCTATCGGGTAGTAAAATTTGTCAATCTGGACCAACACATCCTCAATTATCCCTCTTGGTACACGAACTGAGCGATCAACCAGTTGCAATGTAGTTTGGGTGGGTTCAATTGACCCAAACTTAGTTGTTCATAGACCGAGTAAGGAATCAGATTGACGCTCGCTCCTAAGTCAATAAGTATGTGATCAATGTTGTAATTCCCAATTACACAAGCAATGGTTGGGCTACTGGGATCTTTGTATTTCTGTGGCACATCTTGCTTTAGGATGTCACTCACTTTTTCAGTTAAAAAGATTTTCTTTTGAATATTTTACCATCTTTTGGTCGTACACAAGTCTTTCAGAAATTTGGCATATGAAGGTATTTGTTTAACCACATCCAGTAAAGGAATATTGACCTTCACTTGTTTCAACACCTCCAGAATGTCCCAGATTTAGAAAAAGATTTTGGTGCAATCAACCATTGGGGGAATGGTGCAATCGGCTTGCTTTGGAGTTCCTGTTCTAAATCTTGTGGAGTGTCGGTAGGTCTATCAGTTTCATCTACTTCCGGGTCCTTAGACTTTTCAGCCCTTACTGGAATAGATTTGTCAATTATCTTCCCACTCCTAAGAGTGGTGATAGACTTAGCTTGCTCCATTTGATTTGAAGAGATTGGATCACTTATTTCTAATTACGGTTTAGGATTGGGAAAGGTTAGGCTGAAAGAATCCTTTTTCCCCCAATTAAATTTTTTGTCTCATGCCCTTATATGGCCTTTGAAAGGTCTTGAAGGGTTTGCAATATACTCTGAGTGATAAGCTCTTGGTTTTGAATATGTTTCCAGACCGGATCCTCTTGAGGTTTCCCATGATTCAAGAATTGGTTAGGGATTCCTTGAGGAGTAGTAGTTAGTCAATTCCTCCAACTAAAGTTCAGATGATTTCTCCAACTAAGATTGCATGTGTTAAAGATGGGTCCACTAAAAGGTCTTTGGTAGTTGTTCACGACATTTGATTGCTCATTCGGTGCCTCTTGAAAAACAGGTTTCATTGGGCAATTTTTAGTTGTATGTATGTTGCAAGCACAGATACTGCAAACATCTTCCTTAGCCTTATCCTTCTTAAGTTCCATGGCCTCGACCTTCCTTGCGAGACTGGCCACTTTAGCATTTATATCATCATTATCTTTCAGCAAGTATATCCCACCTCTCTCCCTTGCTTGAGTAAGCTTAGATGTGGTGCTAGGTTTTGGGGTGATGTCTTATGATTGTGCGGTTTCAGCTAGTTTGTCAAAGTAATCCCACACCTCATCGAAATTCTTGTTCATGAATTACCCATTACACATCATCTCGATGAATTGGCGCATGGAAGATGTCAGTCCATCCTGGAAGAAAGTTGTTATGCACCACATTTCCCGTGTTGTGGGCATGAACTGACGATATCCTTGAACCGCTCCCAACATTAGAAGAATGTTTCATCTTCCTTTTGGGCGAAGTTCATGATCGGCTTCCTGATAGTGTTCGTCTTATGGTATGAAAAGATTTTTTTTATGAACTCCATCATGTCATTCCATGTGCCAATAGATCACGGACATAGTGAGTGCAACCACGTCTTAGGTTTCTCTTTCAAGGAGAAAGGAAAGAGTTTCAGCCTGACTGTGTCCTCAGACACGTTACGAAAGTATAAAGTGGCTATAACCTCATTAAATTCTTGCGAGTGCAAGTATGGACATTCAGATTCAAGTCCTAGGAACTTTGGAGGAAGTTGGATCACTCCATGCTTGATATCCATGTTTCCTATATTTCCTGAAAAAACCATATAAGATGAGGTGCTCACCCCCGCCGACTGTAAGTAATCTCAAAAAGTATGAGGTGGGGGTGCATGGTGCACCTCATTCTCATCCTGGACTTCCGTAACTTAGGGTTGCAACTGATTCAGTGGTTGATCTACAGGTTGATTTGCAGCCATAACCTCAATTAACTCTGAGAATTTCGAGTGGTGTCTAACCCTGTGATGGATAAATAACCCTAACTAATCCTCCTTCACTCAAAAGACGTTGAGTGTTGTCACGGACCCACTTGGGCATGAAACACTCTCAGCCCTTAATTTCAGAATCTAACCTAAACCTAGAAAGAAAAAGAAGGAAGTAGAAATCTAGAAATAGAAAAAGATAGAATTAGAAAGAAGTTACCAAATTAGAAGGTTCTATGTTGGGATCCTGCAAAAGAAAAAGGAAAGTGAGTTAGTTTCTAAACAAAAAAATAAGGAAGACAACCTAGTTTCTAAAAAAAATGAAAAAGGAAAGTTTTTAAAAACAGAAAATAGAAAGTAGTTTCTAAAAAACAAAGTAGGAAAGTTTCTAAACCTAGAATTAGAAAGCAAACTTAGTTTCTAAAATAAAATAGAAAAACCCTAATCCTAAAAGTAGAAAATAGAAAAACCTTAATCTTAAACTAATTTCAAAACTAGTTAACCTCAATAAATGCAACCGTTAGTCCCCGACAATTGTGCTAAATACTTGTTCACAACCCCAAGTGTTGGGTCGCGATGTAGTAATAATCTCAGTGAGACCGAGGTCGAATCCACAGGGACTAATCTCGTGTGTATTCTGAAAGTAACTAGAACTAGAACTAGAAGAAGATGTGAATCTAAATCTCAATTAATTAAGAGATTAATTGTGATTAAAACTAACAAAATAAAATGTGGTAACTAGGGTTTCCAAGGATCCACTTGTAGCAATCAGGGTGATACTATGCTTGATTTAAAGACACAACTGGAATCGGAGTCCTAGAAGAGACGGTCAGATCTCTAAACTTCTCATGAATCTAGTCATTAAAGAAGGAGACTTGGGAAGATTAGAAGGGATTCCGTCACCTAACCATGCCCATGGGATGATGACAAACAATAGGATTTACTAATCCATCAATTTCAAAATAAGAAGGGACGATATTCAGAGCTATCGCAGATCTATTGTAATTTGTCACAATAAACCATTAAAAACTGAAAATATTCCTTATAATTAAAACTAGAATAAAGAAGAGTTCAACATAAACATGAATTAAAGCAATAGAAACATCCCATCACGCTACAAGCTTCACCTCTTAGCCCTAGCTAAGAAGTTAAGCCAACCATAAACATGATTGAACTAAAATCTCTTAAGAAAAGTATAAAAACAACTAAGAAAAAGGAAGAAAAACTCTTGGAGATGGATTCTCCACGCTTTTTCTCCACTCCTCAAACCCTAAAAGATGCCTAGGAACATCTTAGGGACTCCTATTTATAGTTTTATAACTCCAACTTTTGCATTGAGTTGGAAAAATTTAGAAACAGCCTCAAATTTCCGCAGTTCGTGTGTTGTCTGCTAACCTTAGACGAGTTGAGGAAAACCTTCGACTAGTCGAGGGTTTCCTTCGAATGGTGGAGGATGATGGGAAATTAGAAGATTTTGTCGCTGGAGTTCGAGTCAAGAAATCTTCGACTAGTCGAGGGACTAGTCGAAGGAGGCAGATTTTTAGGGTTCCTTTTCTTCACTTCAAGTCTTCAATGCTCTTCATTCCTCACTGGGTTTTCTTGGATCATTGGCATGTGAATTCTTCATTCTTGGTCTCATAAGATCCATCCTTAGCTTTGGTGATTCTTAAGTGTTAAATCCATGCTTTTACCATCCTTTTCAATTCGAGCTCTTAAATTCACCTTGCAACACAAACATAATTAAAATAGAACATTAAGTATTATCATGTTCATAAAACCAAGTAATAAATGGGGGATAATATGCAATATTTGACCCTCAACACTCGAGCGTCAAGGACGCTGCCTGTATAAGGGCTGGCAGAGTGGATTTCCACTCATGTGACACATCTTGGTGAATTCCTTTAATCGGCACCATCCACTGTTTTCCTGGCTCATTTTGGCTATATATCCCAAAATCGGGCTGAGTCATCCATCAGGTGGACCACACAATAGGTGACGATGGGGGTGGGGAGCACCCCCTCACGTCATCCATGCAACATGGAGGTGAGCCCTCCACTCGTGGCACCACATTGATTCATTTATGAAATCCACGCCATCCACCAATTTTTTCAGATCATTTTAGGGCATGTGCCGAAAGATGAGGCAAATTTGATTTTTTGTTGACCACATGGAGGGAAACAATCCCTTGCTGTTAAAATCTTCTAAGGTCGACAATGGGGTCCTGATCATCCAAATCATCCCAAGGAAGGGCCTATTGGGCTCCATTCAAGCTGGCCAAGACGGTGGATGGAGTAAATCATCCACATGGGGTCCACTTGACAGTGTATCCAAAAGCAAATATACATATATAATTAAAAAGTAGCCATGCATGCTTGGCGTTAACCCATCCTGGCCAAGCATGGTCTCATAAGTGGACCCATCTTGATGTATATATTTAATTTGATCTGTCCACTGACTTCTTCAGATCATTTTAGGCAATGGGCCAAAAAATGAGACAGATCTGCGTCTCAAGTGGGTCGCACTAGTGGAAACAAACTCCTACTATTGAAATCTTCCAAGGCCCACTATGGAGTCATTATTCATCAAAATCAGTCCAAATTAGAGCTCATTAGACCCTCTCGAGCTGGCCTACGTGGTGGCCGGAGTAGAGTATCAAAGTGGGGCCCTCTTTGATGGCGTGACTAAAACGAACAAAAAAAATATATGATATGCCACCGGTGTTCAATGGGCGAGCAGACGCCCAACCACAAGCGTGGAGTGGGGCCCACTCATGGGACTATCTATGATGTATATGTTTCATCCACGCCATTCATCCGTTTTGATAGATCATGTTAGGCCATATGCCCAAAAATGAGGATGATCAGAATCTTAGGTGGACTGCAACAATGGAATCAATGGGCAGGGAGGGCTGCCCTTTTTTACAGCACTTAGGTCTAACTCATGGGACCAACCTTGATGTTTATGTGCCATCCACACTGCCCATCCTTCTCTCAGGTCATGTTAGATCATGTTCCCAAAATCTCAGGCCGATCCATACCTCAGGTGGGCCGCACCACAGGAAACTATGGGGTTACAAAACTTTAGATTTGTGAATTCCTTGGGATTTTAGAATTCCTTGGATTAGGGAATCCCTGTACTTGGGAACTCATTGCACATGGATTGTGGTATCCTTTGGGTGTGGGAAACCCTTGGATTTGGTATCTCTTGGACCTGAGAATCCCTATATTATAGATTCCTTAGATTTGGGGGCTTTCTTGGACTTAGGAATCCTGGATTTTGGGAATCCCTTAGCCATATTTGACATCTTGGATTCAGAGTCCCTATAATACTACGTTAAAAGCCATGTATATTTACATGATTTGGAATTAATTAGTAAATCAATTTAAAATCCCATAATTAGTGTACGCATGTAATGTTGACACTATGGTTATATTAATCAGTTGGGGGATATACTTTGCCTGAAATGAGGAAATCCTAAGACTCATATGGGCTATAAGCATAGGATAACATCCTAGTGACTAACCAATGATCTGTAACCTTTGGTTTACGTTAGAAATGATTAGACGGTGAAAATCATACTATTAAAGTAATTATAGTGATGTCGTTGATAATTTTGTTGTTCTAGGACATCATCAGTGAGCCATGTGCCCAAATAGATTGGTAAGCTAGTGGCACCCATGCTTTACACGTGGGTGTCCATCCATGTCATTCCCAGTGGACCCCATCTTGTCATATGTATCTTACCTATGCCTTACACCCATTTATTAGATTTGTATGTGCAGGATACATGAGGAGACATTGTTAGTCCAACGTGGGCCACACCACATAAACTTATATATATTTCTAATGAGGCTTGTCTTTTGGTTCCCACTCTCTGTACATGATGTGCCGATTAGGGCTGATTATCTCATTATTTGTCTAATAACATGTTAGTGTGCTTAGCCCGATAGGACATGCTGGTAACATGCTTAGTATAATGGATATTATACCATTTACATGCCTATACACATAATTTGTATGCCTGTTGTGGATGACAATTGATCATAGTATATGCCTTTCGGCTTGAGACACTTAAGGGACTTTATATGGAATATGGTTGCCCCACATGATCGCGTGGCACACGCGATTTTGATGCATGAGTAAGATGGTATGGCTCATGCATTTCGCATCTTGTATGTCATGATCTCTTTATACTCTAGCAACATCAGAGTTGTTTCCTTCATAGGCATATCGTGGATAGTCGGATTGGATACCAGAAATATATGTTCCAACATTAGGGTGCTATGGATGTCCTTGGGTGAAAGTCCTTAAACCCTTGTGGTAACAGTAGGATACTTCGACGTTGAGACTGAGTGGATAATATGAATTCCCGAGTGCCAAATACCAATAGGCTGCATCTTCCACTGTGTCATGGTCGATTGAAAGGGGGTGTGACCATCTCCACCCGAGGGTAGGGGGGATGTAAGCTAGGTTGAGTTTGACCAGATCATAAATGTGTCCGCTATGGAAGAGCCAGGTGGGCATTGACATACCACTGGCAAGGCGATAGTGAGGTCTCTTCCACTCACTTGGTCATACACGTGGTGGGACAGAAGCTAGTGTTAGAGTGTACTAGACACGGGTGATGTTAACAGATACGAACTATACTGATATGTGGTTTAGTTGAGGATTGGCATATTTGCGTCACATCTCTAGCATATGATATTCGGCCATGTAGGCCTTGCATCGTATAGGCTTGGTATGGCTAACAACATTCATGGATTTGGTAGTTTAGACCTCCATCATCTTTCAAATTCTTTGATATCTGTATTATTGTCATATGCATTGTGCACACACACACACACACACACACACACTCTCTCTCTCTCTCTCTCTATTGAGCTTCATAGGAAGCTTATGCGTGTTTGTTTACCCTGCAAGTGATGCTAAGGTGTACCAGCAACATTGAGCTCGTAGCATGAGCATGTTCTTTTGAGTTTTGATTATATCTTGTATTTCCCTTTCCAGCATTGTACTCAAAGATTATATTAGTGGATATGTGGTGATGATGTTTTGTGACTTGGGTACACTTGTGGTTATTCTCCTTCACAAAAAGAAATTTCACCCTGAAAATCCTCCTTGTAGGATCCCAGGATTAGAACCTGGTATATGGGATGTGGGAGCCAAGAATGGTGTACTACGGAGGTTGTTGATACTGTATTCAGTGGACAGAAATTTTTTGAGCCGGTTCCTGAGTTTGGGGTGTTACAAATATTTTTACATTCCTCAATTGTAGTGACTTTTGAGGAGAAGTGTTTTGGTAGGGATCTTAATATTTTCCTATAAATTCGTGAGATCGGAACTCTTTCCCCCAACCTCCTTATGGAGTTGTAAATGTCACTAAGTTTAGTATAGAATTCCATGAATGTTTCATGCTTCTCCATTTGGATGTTTTCGAATTGTGTGGTTAGGAGGTGAAGCTTTGAATGTTTCATTGTGCTAGTCCTTCATGGGTAGTTTCCAATAGATCCCATGCTTATTTAGGTGTTTCACACATACATATTCTTTCGAATTCTTCTTGTGAAACTGCACAATAAATAGCGTTCAGGGCTTTTGCATCACGAGTGGACCCTGCTTTTCCAAACTTGATCCAAAAGGCATTTTGTTTATGTCTAGATGTGGTAACACTATCATCTGATACAATTTGTTCTATGGGTGCCACCAGCCCTTTCTCAACGATATCTCAAATAGTATGGTCCAAAGATTTCATAAATATGAGCATTCTTGCTTTCTAGTATGTATAATTGGATCCATAAAAAAGTGGTGGTCGTGAAACCGATGTTCCTTCATTTTTAGACATATTTTCAACTTTAGTAAGGATCTCCCACTAGGCTGTTAGGCCGTTCAAGAGGAACCCTCTCTAATACCAATTAAAATTGCGGATTTAACACTATAAACGAAGCTTAAAAATATGTCTAATGTCCTAGAGGGGGGTGAATATGACTTTTCAAAATTTATTTAAACTGGTAACATGCGCTTACTTCTAAATACACAAGTAAAGAATTCTAGGTGAGAAGAAGTGCATAAACAGAGTATAATTAGTGAAACACATCATTCATGAATTTTAACAAACATGCTTGCTACAGAAAATAAATAGAGTATAATGTTCAGCCAAACATCATAAATAAAGAATTAAATCATTCACCACAATGTACAAAATGTATATTGGTTCGGCTACGTGCCTATTCTACTCCTGGATAACCCACTTTCTCCTATAATGTGTCATATTTTACTATTTAGATGGTTTTAAATGAGGTTCACCATAAACCTTAACAACCCATGCAAGGTTAACATTTTTCATCCATTAATGGCCTACATAAGGTCTTATCAAGTCCTACACAAGAACTTGAGAAGTGCTACACAAGGACAACAAAACGCACTCTCCCATCAGATGCCTACATATTGGAAGTGAAAGTGCCATTGGTTGTCAATATATATGAATGTTAAGTCCTAGAGTCAAGTGAACCCCATATGAAGACTACAAACCAAAGACTCACCAAGTTGAAGAAGTTCGAGTGCACTATACAGGTATATTAAGCCTCACTTCCCAACCAAACCCTATCAGGTAAAAGACCCACTTAAAATAAGTTTACACTTGCCTAAAACCATGTTTGCAAAACCCTTGGTAAGCTTAGATTAAAGTTAGTTTAAAGTTTGTGGAGATAGAAGCAAAATTGGTAAACTCATGTTTTATATATCGATTACAATTTAAACTGTAATCGAGTAGCTTCGATGGCATCGAACACATCGAAACTGAGGCCTAACATTCTAGTAATCAAACTGTGAGAATCTTGAATATGTTTGATGGAATCGAAGAAAGTTTGATGACATCGATCTAAGGCCATTTTTCTCTAACAAGATTTGAAAAACTCTAAGTATATTCAATGCAATCGAACCCATTTCTATGGCATCGAAGTAAGTTATCGATGACATCAAATGCGGCGTCCTAGCCTGCTTAAAGAGGGAGGAGTGTGGGACCACAGCAGGCCCCACCCTTGATGTATATATTCAATCCACACCGTCCATCCAATTTCCCAGCCCATTTTAGGCGTTGAGCCGAAAAACGAACTCAATCCGAATTTCTGGTGGGCCATAGCATAGAAAACAAAGTTTTCTACCGTTGAAATACACACTGATGTTGTTGTACACAAAAGCTTGAATATTGGGTTTGATGGGTTTGCATTGAGCCATAGGAGCCGATGGTTTGGTCGGATCTACCTGATGTGGGCCTCACCTACGAAAAACCGTGGGAAAACGGTTTACATAAAAAAATTAATGAATATACGCAGCAGCGCCTGCTGCTGCAACATCAGCAGGATGCTGCCGCTCGTGCGGCCGCAGACGTGAAGGGCACCAGGGAGATGGGTCCCACTTGTAGGCCCCACCGTGACATGTGTTGAACATCAACACCTTACATTTGGTGGGCCCCCTTAGGGCAGCGGACGACCCCAAAAATTAGTTGTATTTGGGACTCAGATGGCCCACACGGCAGGAAACGGTGGAATGAACGTCTGCCATTAAAACCCTATTTGGGTCAGAAGTTTTGGATTATATGAAATTTATTTTTACTCTTCGCCCAGGTCTGTGTGACCTTATCCAACAGGTTGGGTGCAAATAAACGTTTGGTGGGTCCAGGGTCTAAATGATCTCATCAACTGGTTGGGTGCAAATAAACATTACAGTGGGCCCCATGTTTTCGTGACCTTGTCAACGGTTTGGATGCCAGATAAACATCATGGTGGGCCCCACATGGGACCCACTGATGTATGCATGTATACCCACACCGTCAGTCCATTTGGTGTGAACCACCAGTGATGTATGTGTTCAGTCCTCACCGTCCACACCACTGGACAGTGGGAGCCACCATGATGCATGTGTTGCATCCAAGCCGTCCAACTATTTTAAGAGCTATTTTATGGCATGAGCTAAAAACTGAGACAGATCTAAGATCAAGTGGACCACCCAGCAAAAAGGCATTGGGGATTGAGCTTCTGCCATTGAAACTCCTTTATTGTCACAAGAGTTTGGATCATTAGGAAATTTATTTTCCTTTTAATCCAAGTGTGTGTGACCTCATGACTAGATTGGATTGAAAATAAATGTTATGGTGGGCCTTAAGAATTTTAATGGTGGAAATCATTGTCACCACTGTTATTTGGAGTGTGATCTAGTTGATCTTTTGATATGATTCATATATATATAAGGCCCATGTGTTTGGCCCATCTTGATGTATTTGTGGGCCATTATTGAGGCCCACCTTGATTTGTATAAGGCCCATTGTTGAGGCCCATCCTAATGTATTTGTGGCCCGCTCACTGAGGACCACTTTGATATATATGAGACCCATGGTATGAGGCCCATTTGATGTATTGGAGGCCCATGGGTCATGCTCAATGGGATGTACTTAAGGCCCATTGTAACTTCCACCGTGGTTTATATGATGATCTTGATGGTGGGCTATGCCTTGGGAGCAATGATGGTTTGACGTCCACATTGTATGGATGATGTTGGTTAAATGTCCGCATTGTCACTCTCCCTAAGGCCCATTATAGTCCCATACTTGTAGTGTGTAGGCTGTCTAGGCCCATTTTCACTATGTATAGAGTCCATCACCGTATAACATAATTCATGATCATACGCATCATATGTATGGTTGATATGAGGAGTGACTGATCATAGCATGAGCCTTCGGGCAGATGGTTTATGGGAATCTCTGATAGTCAGAGTTATCCCACATGAGTGCACGGTATGCATAAGATTGATGCATGATTTGACTGTATGACTCATGTACTTTGCATTGTGTGATTATTGTATGCCCTAGTTACATTAGGACCATAGCCTCCATAGACACATCGTGGATGGCCGGATTGGATACCGAAAATACTGTTTCTAGCATCGGGGAGCCATAAATGTCCCTGAGTGAAAATCTCTAAACTCGATGGTACCAGAGGATGACTCCAACGTCGAGACCGAGTGGATACACGAGTGCGCGAGGGCCGTATACTAGTAAGCCGCGTCTCCCACTGTGTCGTGGTCAGTTGGAAAGGGGTGTGACCTTACCCGCCTGAGTGAGGGGACAATTTCTAAGTTGAGTTTGAACAGCTTGAGGAATCGGTCCGCTATTAACGAGCCAGGCCCGATATTGGCAAGCGGATAGTGAGGTCTCTTCCACTCTCCCAGTTGTGCGTTCGGATAGGGGCGACAAGTTGGCGTAGAGTGTACTAGACCCCGATGATTATCCCGACCAAGAACCGTACTGATTTGATACTCTAGTGAGGAGTTGCATTAATATGTGGATATGGATTGACATGCTTGACTTGCATTATGCATCGCATGGCCTTGATATGGCCGATAGAATTTATATTATGCACCACATAGCCTTGGTACGGCTGATTGCATTCATATACCCATCAGCATGACTCTGCATTACTCTGACATTGCATTCTGAGCACGCTCATATTGCACACATACTTACACCACCCTCTAAGCTTTCTATAAGCTTATGCACGATTAATGCGTGCAGGTGACTCCAGGATGCAGCCATAATCTCGCGGTGGTTGGAGCGTGCAACCGAGTTTTTGGAGTTTTTGTTACTTTCATTATATTGTATTTCCCTTCAGACGCATTATATTTAAAGTTTTTTATCATAGTGGATTTTGTGATGGTGTTCTTGTGGTTATTGTTCATGGGTTATGCTTATAGCTATACTCATTACAAATCAAATTGATGATTAGAAATCATCCTTGTAGCATCCCAGGATCGAAACATGGTGTATGGGTGCTAGGATCTGAGAATGAGGTACTACAGAGGCTATCGGCGCCGGATTCGACGGTCAGAAATTTTGTGAGTCCGGTTTCCGAGCTCGGGGCGTGACATCAAACACGGTTTGATGACATTGGAAATGAGACCAGTTTGTCCAGCAAGCTTTCAAAGAAAATCATATATTCTAAATGGCATCGAATGTCATTCAATAATATCGAAATTCAAATTTCAATGGCATCGAAATATGGACCAAACAATCCAGTGAGTTTTCATATGAAAATATATTTATTCTCGACGCAATTAAAATAACTTTGATGATATTGAGATTCAAATCTTGATGTCATCGAATCATTTTTTATGGCATCGAAAAAGAGCTCAAATTGTCCAACAACCAAAGTGTATTTTGCACAGAAAATCCCGATGGCATCGATCCATCTCTCGATGACATCGAAGGATGCTTGATAGCATCTAACAGAATTTGTCCTGCACCTATTTGAATATCTTAGTGCAGTAAGTCGATGCAATCGAATAAGGTTCAATGACATTGAAGAAAATTTGATGGCATTGAAGACCCTTCGATGGCATCGACAACGACAAATTTCTGCCCATTTTTTTTTACCATTTGAGATTTGACTTTATATACCACTTGGGTTGCTTCTTTGGCTTTTGAGCAAGCATTGAAGAGAACTTTGAGAAAGTGATTACAAGAGTTAATACCCTTACTCTCAAGCCCTCTTTCCCGTAGGAGTTCATCATTCAATCCATGACTTAAAGGCATTTATTGGTATATTCATAGCCTGGATTAAACAATGAACTTCAACCTTCATTGATCTTCTAGCAGTACTCTTTAATGACAAATCATTGTGCTTAGATCATTGAATGCTTGGGAATCTTCTCTAGCTCTTAAAGACCCATCATAAATTAGAGAAGATAGAACCAAACCCTAACTAACAACCTAAGTACCTCGATTGGAGCATCTACAAGTGGTTGCGGTTTAAGGGAGCTGAAAACTCTTAATCACAAGGAAGATCTTCAAAAACATGTGGTAAAATGGGGCTCACTCACTTACAGGTAAGTTCTAGAGTCCATTGTTTCTGAAGCCCATTCCTTGTGTAGGATTGGAATTCAGAGTTTAGTTCTTTAAACTCGCTAAGACCTTGCTTAGGCCTTCAACAGGAGAATACGTGTAGAGTCCTTATGTAGTATCTACTGCCTTGTCTAGGCATTAGAATTTGCCTTGTGTAGGCATCATGAGTTGCCTTGTGTAGGCACCTAGGGTTGTCTTGTGTAGGAACTTTAGTTAACCCTGTGTAGGTTGTAAATGTTTATGGTTGACCTGATCTAAAACCATTAAATAGTGAAATTAGGTATACTCATAGGGATGAGTGCGTCAACCGGGAGTGGAGTAGGCACATAGCTGAACTATTATATATCGTTGTGTTTTTTTATGCTTGATCTCATTTGTGTTTGTAACTATTCATGTTATGTTTAATTTATGCACACAACATGTTTGATAAAATGGCGTTCATATATTTCATTATCCTATCTTTTGAGTTTGCTTAATTGTTAATTAATCCTGCTTACTAGTGTTTAGAATTTAATATTTATATTAAGTAGGATTAAAATTTTAAAAAGTCCTATTCACCCCCTCTAGGACACTTGGGCATAATTTCGTACTTCTTTAATAGCGGTTTACCGTAATTTCAATTGGTCTCAGAGCGGGTTCCTCTTGAAGGGTGTATAACCTAGAGGGAGATCCGTAATAAAGTCGGAAATATGACCAATGGAGAGGGAACATCGGTCTCTCAACCTCCACATTTTGTTGGTTCAAACTATGCATATTGGAAAGCTAGAATGAATATATTCTTGCAATCTTTGGACTATGAAGTATGGGAAATTGTTGAGAATGGATATAAGCCACTAATGGAACAAATTGTACTTGATAATGGAACTACCATCTCTCGACCAAAATAAAAGGCATTTTGGACTGATTATGAAAAGCAAAGGAAAACATGTGATGCTAAAGCCATAAATGCGACTTACTGTGTTGTTTCACAAAAAGAATTCAAACGTATATGTATGTGTGAAACATCTAAACAAGCATGGGAATTATTGGAAACTACCCATGAAGGAACAAGCACTGTAAAACGCTTTAAGCTGCAACTCCTTACAGTCCAATTTGAGAACATAAAAATGGAGGAACATGAGACCTTCATGGAGTTTTTACACAAAGTTGAATGACATATGTAACTCCATGTGGGAACTTGGAGAGAGGGTTCATGTACCTAAAATCTGTAGGAAAATCTTGAGATCCCTACTAGAACACTTCAATTCTGAAGTCACCACCTTAGAAGAGTGTAAATACATTGATGAATTGAAACTAGAAGAACTCATAGGTTGAGGAACTCATAGGTTCCCTATAAACTTTCAAGCTACACTTTAAAACTCCCACAAAATTGAAACACCATGTCCTCAAAACCTTTAAAAAAAGTTAAATTTGAGGAGGATAGTCAAGAGCATAATAGAGATGAGGAGGTGGCTCTTTTAGCCAAGCGGTTCAAAAAATTCTTCAACAACAACCTTGAAAGGATATTTAACAACAAGGGGAAACAATCGGACCATAAGTGCCAAATAGGCAAATCATTTAGAAAGTCCAAAAAGCCCTAATGGTACAATTGCCGAAAGTATGACCATCTATCTACTGAGTGTCCCAAAATGAAATTAAAAGGAAAGGCTATGGCAGCCACATGGGACGACACCGAAGACTTTAAATCAGATACAAGTGAGTCTGAAAGTGATGGAGATGAAAAATCCTTGAAAAATCTTATAGCCTCCACCTTCTACGGTGATCCCGGATCTAGTGGACAATGAGGAGATAGATGAGCAACAAACTGAAAAGGCTTCCTCCTCCTCCTCCTTAGAAGATGAACAAGAAAATGACAATATCCAAGTCCTATGACCAACTCTATACTCACAGCTTAAACACCCTAAAAAAGCTTGGTCATGCCAATAATGAAATAAAAAAGTTAAAAGAAGTCTTGCATGAGGCATTTATTGTTAATAACAAGCTAGCGGATGATAATCAAGAATTTTATGCTGAAAAATCCATGCTTCGAAAAGAGGTAGTTGATGCTAATCTTAAAATTAAAGATTTAGAGAAAAAGATTAAACATCTAGAGTCAGAAAATAGAAATTAAAATATGGAAATGCAAAACTAAAACTAGATGTTGAAAAATCCAAACATATAGCTGAACTTAGTCATTGGTTTTCCCAAAGTGATGAGAAACTAGAGAGACTCCTAGGCATGGGTAGAAACTCTAGGGATAAGAAAGGTTTAGGCTATGAAACTTGCAAATCTAGCTCTTCTCTTACTCCACCTGTGACTAACAAAATATTAGCATCAGGCAGCAAAATAAAATCTTCTACATGTCATTCATGTGGAGACATGGGGTATTATAAATTTGAATGTCTTACACTTAGACAGCCCCATCTCATTTTTGGTTCAAGCTATATTAGTAAATTTAAACTAACCGGAAGAATGATGTAAGAACCAAATAGTCCTCCCATGAAAGCTCATATTGAAAGGAGGAAGTATCCTACTCCTAAAATGACAAAGAGGATAGAGGAGTTGCTACAACAAGTTGCTGGACTGAATCAGAAGACCAAATAATTGATGAATCAAAGGAATCTAGATCAATTGCCCCAAAAATCCAAAGCACCCATAAACAACCAGTTTAAGGGAGAAATAAAAAAGAATACAACATCTCTAAAGAAGGTTGTCACCAAATGGGTAGTGAAAAATAAAACTAACTGCCTCGTGATTCATACCACACTTAAAGCGTACAATAGTTCTAAATGGTATCTTGATAACGGTTCCTCCAGGCATATGACTGGTGACTGGACCCATTTTTTATGATTACACTAAATTTGATGGTGGGTCGATTGCATTTGGAGATGGGAGCAATGCCAAGATAGTTGGACAAGGGACTATAGTTGGGCCTGGATTGCCCACGATTGAGGATGTTCTTTGTGTTGAGGGACTGAAACACAATATTCTAAGCATGTCCCAAAATTGTCACAAAAACACTCAGTCACTTTATCCAAGGATGTGTGTAAGATCTCGGAACGAATAGGTAAATTAATTATGAAAGGTCTCTACATAAGTTACAACTGCTATGTGATTGAAAGTAGTGGAGAAAATGTTCCATCCACAAGATGTCATATGTCTTGAGATAATGAGTCTGAATTGTGGCACCAAAGACTCGGGCATGTTCAGTACCAAAATTTGGCCAAACATAGCTCGAAAATTCTGGTGAGGGGACTTCCTAAGATCAGGAAGAAAGAAAAGATTATATGCGGTGATTGTCTCAAGGGTAAACAAATAAAAGTTGGCATAAAAAGACAACCACCGTAGCAACTTCAAAACCTCTTGATTTATTGCATATGGATCTGGTAGGTCCCACCATAGTTGAGAGCCATGGTGGCAAGAGATACTTTTTGCTAGTGGCTAACGAATGCTCCAGATTCACTTAAGTTGCATTTCTTAAGGAGAAATCTGATTCATTTGAAGAATTCAAGAAACTCTTTAATTGACTCTAAAATTAAAAAGGATATTGCATCAATAGAATTTTGAGTGATCATGGTGGTGAGTTTTAAAATGACCGTTTTCAAAGGTATCGTGATGAAAATGGAATCCGGTATGAATTTTTAGCTCAAAAAACTCCCTAACAAAATGGAGTTGTGGAAAGAAAGAATCGGGTGTTGCAAGAAATGGGCTCAGTTAAGCTCAATAGTAAAAACATGATGATTTCTTTTTGGGATGAAGCCATCAACACCACTTGCTATATAATTAATCTAGCATACCTTAGAGTAGGTTTGAATAAAACTTTGTATGAACAGTGGTGTGGGAAACAACCTAATGTAAAATATTTCCATGTCTTTGGTAGCAAATGTTATATTCTTAGAGACCGGGAAAAATTAGGTAAATTTGACTCTAAGAGCGATGATGGTATATTTTTAGGATACTCTTTAAACAGTCACGCTTATAGAGTCTATAATTTGAGGACCCTTACTATACAAGAAACAATCAATGTGGTTGTTGATGACCAACCACATGACAAAAACGGTCCTACCATAGATGTGGAGGTTGATGTGGAACCGTGCATTATAGGTAAACCAGATAACAATTCCACTCCTTCACTTGAGTCTCAGCTGTTGGGTAACATACCAATTATGAAGGATCATCTCCTCAATCAAATCATTGGAGATCCTAAAGCCAATGCGAAGACTCAACGACAACTTAAGACCACATTCAGTCATCTTTGCTTCACCCCAAAAGTTGAACATAAATATGTTGCAGAGGCACTTCAAGATGAGTATTGGATTGTAACAATGCAAGATGAACTGCAACAATTAATTTGAAAGGAATGAGGTGTGACAGGTACTCCCCAGACCACAAGAATTATCAGAACAAAATGGATCTTTAAGAACAAGTCCAATGAATTTGGGAACGTAGTGAGGAATAAGGCAAGACTTGTTAATATTGTCTTTAGATCCACTTATGAAGATATGGCTCATGAGTTTGCTAAATTGATGAAATCTAAATTTGATATGAGCATGGTAGGTGAGCTCTGTTTCTTTCTGGGATTACAAGTGAAACAATTGCATAATGGGATCTTTATTTGCCAATCCAAGTATGTTAAAGAATTGGTAAAATGATTTGGACTTGAATCTGGCCGTACTCATCATACTCCAATGAGTACCACACTCAGACTTTATAAAGATGCAAATGTAAAGAGTGTGGATTAACACTTGTATCACAATATAATATGAAGCTTACTATACCTAATAGCGAGCCGACCAGACATTTCTTCTGGCATAGGTACATGCTTTAGGTTCCAGGCTGATCTTAAAGAGTCACATTTAACCATTGTTAAGAGAATCATAAGATTTGTGGCTGGGACAACTGATTTTGGGCTATGGTACCCGTTTGACACATCAACCATTATTACCGAGTATTCAGATGTCGATTGGGCCGTAATATTGATGATCACAAATCAACCAGCGGTGGTTGTTTTTACATCGGCAACTGTCTAGTGTCTTGGGATAGCAAGAAACAAAATTCAATATCCTTGTCTACTACCGAGGCTAAATACATTGCAGTCGATAGTTGTTGCACACAGCTTCTTTGGATGAAGCAAATCTTGTTGGTTTATGGTATTGATCAAACAACAATGACACTATTTTGTGACAACACTAGTGCCATTAATATTTCGAAAAATCCAGTCCAACATTCAAGAACAGAGTACATTGACATCTGACACCATTTTATTCATGAGGTAGTAGAGGAAAATGTGATAGTTGTGAATTATGTGCCTACCGAGTGACAACTTGCCGATATTCTAACTAAGCCAATGGATGCCAATATATTTGGATATCTCTAAAAGTCTATTGGACTGTGCACACTCTCTAATTTCATCATTGGCCCAAATAATTTAACTATTATATTTTAAGGTTTTTTGCTTCATTATTATTTTTGAATATAGGTGTTTTTATTTTTGTTAATTTTTTTGTTTTTGTGAATTTTGATTGGGTGTATAAATGCTAATTTATTGGTTAATATTAGTGTACATCTTTGTGTATAGGTCAGTGCATACTGAACTAGTAAAACTGAACTGACATACTGTTTTGATGGCATCAAACAGGTCTTCGATGGCTTCGAACAGTATTTGAAGACATCAAAGGTGTTTCGATGGCATTGGCAATCCTTCTCACCTCATTGACCTAACTGGACACTTTTCGATGACATCGAAGATGGTTCGATGGCTTCGAAATGTTAGGGTCTATATAAAGCGGGCGCGGGTGGGATTTTAATTTTCATTTTGTTTGTTCTCTCCTTCACGTCCAGTTGTCTTCCAGCCCTTCTTGGAGCTCCAGTGGCCATTTTTCACTCTTTTTTCTCTTCACCATTCTTGCTCCATTGTGGTAAGGTTTCTCATTTGTGATTCCCATATCCATTTTCCTTCGATTGGGTTGTCTTTTTAGGGTTGTTAGAGCTGATTTGGGCTTTTTTGTTGGTTTTATGCATTTCTTGGTTTTCCTTCTTGGTATATCTTGCTTATTTCGAGACTCACACTATGCTGAAAGAGAAAGGAAAAGCCCTAGTCCACAAGGAACAACCTCGATCCACGAGGTTCAAACAATTCACCCCACGACAAAGGGCTAAGACTCCTGTGGAGTCCTCAACACCAACGTCTCTTACTTCATGGTAGGAAATGCCTACTCGAGAGGCACCACCAGTCGAGATACCCATCCCGACGATTCCACCCCCTAGCAACACACTGTTAGAAAAACACAGGGGGCGGACAATCGTTTAGGAACTCCGACTAGACTTGACAAGCATTGAATCATTTGGGATCTGACAAATGCTTGTGACCGTGGGCTGGACCAAGCTCCTTAGTTTTGGTGGGAAATGTGTAATGAACAAGTATACCAACTTCTGGCATACTGCCCCCTTCTATCTCAGTCATTATCGGACATACCACTACGATCTTCACCACTGCACATATCGCTCAACGTCTAAGTGTACTGGCTTCACCCGTTGGTCTATGTAAGACCTGTAACCTCGCAAGACCTTACGTACACTTCTACTTAAACAACAACATGTTCTCGGCGGACCAGATTAACAAGTTTTGATCATTACCCTATTTTTGTATCATGATACCCTGACACTTGTACCCTAACGACCACGCGGGCATTACGATTCCAACACCAAGGGGCACGCCACATTTTGACACCTAGATTAGAAGTTACAATTTTGGCACAATCTGAGACGGGCCGCACAATACATGCGGGCCCCACTTGAACAAATCCCCATGTTGCCAAATCAATCAATCCATGAATCCATCAACCCATCCATCACTCATGTCACTCTCTCCCCATTAGTCAAACAAGCACATGCCTTTTTCATGCAACCCATACCCCTACCTGTGCTGCCCATCATTCTTTTCTTATTTTCTCCCCATTTTACCCTTCCATCGTCCCCTTATTCCCTCCCCATTTTACCCTTCCATCGTCCCCTTATTCCCTCCCCATCCTAAAATATCTACCACAAAAACTGTTCACAACCCCAAGTGCAGGGTCGTGATGTAGTAATAATCTCAGTGAGACCGAGGTCGAATCCATAGGGACTAATCTTGTGTGTCTCTTGAAAGTAACTAGAACTAGAACTAGAAGAAGATGAAAACCTAAATCTAGAATATTTGAGAGATTTAATGAAAAACTTAATAAGTTCAAAAGTGGGAAACTAAGGTTTCCAAGGATCCACTTGTAGGTTCTCGGGATGCCACCTTGCTTGATTCAAAGACGAAGAGATTTGTCAAATCTCTGAACTTCTCATGGATCTAATCATCAATGGATGAGAGTTGATGATTCGGAAGTGATTTCATCACCTAACCATGCCCAAGAGACAAGGCAAACAACAGGATCTACCAATCACACAACCAATCATAAGAGAATCGTGAAGGTTAGGAAGGATTCCATCATCCAACCATGCCCAAGGGATGATGGTGAACAATAGGATCTCCTAATTTCACAATCTCAATTCAGGAAAAGAAGATATCTCAAGCTATCATAGATCTATTGTAATTTGAGTCACAACAAACCATTAAAAACTAAAAATATTCCTTCATAATCAAACTAGAATCCAAGAGAGTTCAATAAAACATTAATCAAAATAAGGAAAACATCTCAATCACACTACAAGCTTTACCTCTTAGCCCTTGCTAAGAGGTTTAGACAACCATAGACATGATTGAACTAGAAACTCTTAAGAAAAGCATAAAAATAACTAAGGAAAGGGAAGAAAAACTCTTGGTGACGGCTACTCCACGCTTTTTCTCCACTCCACAAACCCTAGATGATGCCTAGGGATGCACTAGAGGCCCTTATTTATTGTTTTAGGACTTCAACTTTCGCACACCAATGGAAATTTCCAAAAACCGTCTAAAATTTACACAGTCTGCGCAACTTTTATGTAAGTCTTCGATGTCATCAGACAACCTTCGATGTCATCGAGGACTGGCTTCGATGTCATCGAAAATGTACCCAAAATAGTCTAGCGAGTTGCTTCAATTCCTTCAATAAATTCGATGCCATCGAGCAGACTTCGATGTCATCAAACCCCTTCCTTTGATGTCATCGAATATATCTACGATGGATCGAAAAGAGCACCTAATATATCCAACAACCAACTTGATTTTTCTGTGATTCTTCAATGTCATCAACTAGCCTTCGATGTCATCGAACAGCTCTGTTCGATGTCATCTAAGCTCAAATCTTGTGAATTTCTGTACTAATTTCTGCACTTCCTTCTTTTTTCACTTGATTTTCTTGAATCTTGGGGTCTTGAAATCTTCCATCTTGGTCTCCAAAGATCCATTCTTTGCTAGATGATTCTTAAGCATTAAATCCATGCTTTTAACACTCTTTTCAATCCAAGTACTTAAATTCACCTTGCAACATAAACACATGTAACATATACCATTAAGTCATATTATGTTTGTAAAATCAAGAAATAAATGGGGGATAATATGCAATATTTGACCCTCAACACAACTCCCAACCAGCATTTTGCTAGTCCTGAGCAAAATATGCGATAAATAATTTCCAATCTCAAGTTTGAAATCCTTTTTCAGAAAATAATCTTTTGTGCAATCAAGTATGAATGAGTAACATTAAGTGAGATAGTGGGATCTTTGAAAGCTTAGAGCCAAATCAACAAGGCAATTAATCAAGTAGGTTCTTATCACTAAAATCAGAATGAAAGTTCAAATATCAAGTTTTCCTATGTGCTTGATGAAAATCAATTTACTTCTCAGAAGACTACTTTTGTTTCGTAATGTTAGCCATGTTCATCATATTAAGATTAGTTGAAAACTCAAGTACTGATTCTAAACCTATTCCTCTTTCCATTCTTTTTCCAGTTTTTGATTTTTTATCGACGATCGTCATTATTTATTTCTCTTTTTCAAACATTACATCCTTTCAAAGATATTTTTCATTCCCCTCAAAGATGTTGTCATTCTTCATTCTTTATGACCTATTTGTCGATCTCCTATTTTTAACTGGTTTTTCATGTTTTAAGGTGGATAGAATTCTCCAGACTAAATTCTCAATATCTAGCAATGATCCACATGCTAACAATTAGAAACTCAAGCACCATCCAAGAAAGTAAATTGAACGTGTCTTGTGGTTTAGATTAACCTGATATTCAAACTTTTTCTTAGATGATTACGCTCCCACAATTTAAAATCCAATCTCTCATCTCATCATATTGAGAAAACACTGATGAGGTCACCTAATCCCCCACACTCCCCACAAAAATCTACATTGTCCTCAATGTATAAGAAATATGGATGTAAGGCAAGTGAGGCAATGAAGAGAAAGGGAATGGTGATTGAAAGATAGTACCTGGAGGAAAGAAGTTTGAAGCTTTTCCACGGATCTCAGCATACAATGGGTTAACATGAAACAAAACTCATTGAAGTATAAGCAAACTATCCTAAAATGGTATAAAACAAACTGACCTAGTCCTATGAAAACAATAAACCTACCTATACCTCCATCAGACTAGGAGATTAATCCTGGTAAACAAGATCACTCAGAGGTATGGACATGTCCTCTGAATCAAATTTTTCAACAAATGTCTTTAATCAATATCCATTTACTTTGAATTCATTGCCATTGTCTGGATTCTTTATCTCAACAGCCCCATGAGGATATACCTTTGTAATAGTGAATGGGTTGGTCCAACGAGATCGTAGCTTTCCCGGAAAGAGATGTAACCGCGAATTATACATGAGGACTTTTTGACCTAGAGTGAGTGATTTTCGAAGAATATGTTGGTCATGAAACACTTTTATCCTATCCTTGTAAATTCTCGAATTCTCGTACGCATCATTTCGGATCTCTTCGAGTTCATTCAACTAAAGTTTGCATAGCAAGCCAGCGTTGTACAGATTGAAATTCAAAATTTTAATCACCTAGTAGGCTCTATGTTCCAACCCACAGGCAAGCGGCAAGCCTTCCCATAAACAAGTCTAAAGGGAGACATTCCAATAGGGGTTTTAAATGCAGTACGGTAAGTCCATAAGGCATCAGTCAATCAGATTGACCAATCCTTATAGTCAGGGTTAATCGTCTTTTTCAAGATGTGTATAATTTTTCTATTGAAAATCTCAGATTACCCACTTGTTTGTGGGTGGTATGGAGTGCTCACCTTGTGAGAGATGCCATATTTCTTCATTAAGTTCGCGAATGGGCTATTATAAAAATGTGAGCCCTCATCACTAATGATGGCCCCAGGTGTTACGAACCAGGAAAGAATATTTTCTTTTAAGAATTTAATGATCGTTTGATGGTTATTGTTCCGGCATGGAATCGCTTCGACCCATTTAGTGACATAATCTATGGCAAGCAAAATATATAAATTTTCAAAAGATTAGGGGAATGATTCCATGAAATCAATGCCCCAACAATCAAATGCTTCAATGATCAGAATGGGGTTCAGAGGCATTATATTGTGACAGGACAATGCTCCCAACTTCTGACAATTCTCACAAGCTTTACAAAACTCATGAGTGTCCTTGAACATAGTGGGCCAATAAAAGTCACACTACAAAATTTTGGCCGTGGTCTTTTTAGCAGAAAAGTGACCACCACAAGCCTGAAAGTGAGAGAAGGAGATGACACTTTGGTTTTCATTGTCTAGCACACATCTCCTTAAGATTTAGTCTAGGCAATATTTAAACAAATATAGATCATCCAAGAAAAACTTATGAACCTCGGTGAAGAATTTTTTGTTATCTTGTGCAGTCCAATGTGTTGGCGTGAAACCTATAGCAAGTAATTAGCAATATCAGCAAACCAAGGTGAATGGGAGACTTTGGACAATTGTTTGTCAGAGAACATGTCATTTATATGTGTCGTCTCAAGGGAATCAGAGAGATCAAGGCAGGAAATATGGTCAGCCACTACGTTCTCTACTCCCTTTTTATCTTTAATTTCAAATCAAATTCTTTGAGTAGGAGAAGATATTTGAGCGTCGCATGATCTGTGTAAATAAGAATCTTGGATCTAATCAAGTAGGACCTAAATTTGTCCAAAGCGAACACTAAGGCTAAGAGTTCCTTTTCTATAGTTGAGTAGTTCACTTGGGCGGGATTTAGATTTCTACCTGCGTAATGAATAATGTAGGGCTTCTTTTCTTTTCTCTGGCCTAAAACCACCCCAAGAGCATAGTCAGACGCGCCGCACATAAGTTCAAAAGGAAGGCTCCAGTCGGGTGGCTGCATGATAGGTGCAGTGGTTAACATGCCCTTGAGCTTAGTAAAAGCTTCCTAGCATTGCTCAGTCCACTCGTATGGTGCATCCTTTTGAAGTAGATTACATAGAGGATGAGAGAGGTGACTAAAGTCCTTTATGAATCTTATATAAAACCCAACATGTCCTAGAAAGGATAGCATGTCTCGTATGTTCTTGGGTGGAGGTAGGTTAGAGATAAGATCAATTTTAGCCTTATCAACCTCGATTCCTTTGGACGAGATGATATGTCCAAGGACAATTCCCTCACGAACCATGAAATGACACTTCTCTCAATTAAGTACCAAATTCTTTTCTTCACATCTTTTCAGCACACATTTAAGATTTTCTAAGCAATCACTGAAAGATGGACCAAAGACAGATAAGTCATCCATGAAGACCTCTAGATATTGCCTCACCATGTCAGAAAAAATACTCAACATGCATCGCTGAAAAGTGGCGGGGGCACACAGTCCGAATGACATCTTTTGGTAAGCAAAGGTGCCAAAAGGACATGTGAACGTGGTCTTTTCTTGATCTTCAGGGGCTATCTCTATCTGGTTGTAGCCTGAATACCCGTTAATGAAACAATAGTACGAGTGACTAGCTAACCTTTCCAAAATTTGATCAATGAAGGACAAAGGAAAGTGGTCCTTCCTTGTGATGGTATTTAATTTCCTACAGTCAATGCACATTCTCCAACTAGTAGTAATTCTAGTTGGCACAAGTTCATTGTTGGCATTGGCTACGATGGTGATTCTGGGCTTCTTAGGAACCTCCTAAGTTGGACTCACCCATTAACTATCGGATATCGAGTATATGATACCCACATCCAATAATTTAAGAACCTCGGCCTTAACCACTTCCTTCATGTTTGGATTTAGTGTACGTTGTGGTTGTCGTGCGGTCTTCGCATTATCCTCTAGATGAATGCGGTGAGTACAAATCGAAGGGTTAATTCCCTTGAGGTCTGCAATCGACCATCCAACGGCTCCCTTATGCTCAATGAGAGTAGAAATGAGCATACTCTCTTGTTCTTACTTAAGGTGGGAAGAAATCACTACCTGGTATGTCTCATCTTGACCTAAATAGACATATTTTAAATAGGGCAAAGGTTTTATGTCAAGCTTCAGTGCCTTGAGGTTAGATGGTAGAGGCACTATATCAGTTTGTTATAATTTTTCAAATTGTGGCCTCCACCGGTTAACTTCAAGTACCGGCACATCATCAAGCATGGCACCTGTCTCCCTAATCATACCATTATCTAAATCATGGGAGTGGGTCAAGCACGTCTCTAGAGGGTCAGAGGATAAGGTTAAAAGTGTTATATCTTCCATGAAAGAATCAAACAGGTTAATGTTGTGGAAATCGTCATCATCCTCTAACTATTTGCCTGTGTTCAAAAAGATATTCAATTCCAATGTCATATTCCCGAAAGACATACTCATGACTCCATTCCTACAATTAATGATTGCGTTTGAAGTGGTGAGGAATGGATAACCAAGAATTATGGAAATTTGAGTGCTCATGTTACTGATGGGTTGCATATCCAGGACGATAAAGTCTACCAGGTAGTAAATCTATCAACCTGGACTAACACATCCTCAATTACTCCTCTCGGTATACGAACTGAGCGATCAGCAAGTTGTAATATGGTTAGGTTGGGTTTCAATTCACCCAAACCTAGCTGTTTGTAGACTGAGTAGGGAATCAGATTTACGCTCGCTCCTAAATCAAGAAGTACATGCTCAATGCGGTAATTCCCGATTACACAAGCGACAGTTGAGCTACCAGGATCTTTGTATTTTTGTGTCTCATCTTGCTTTAGGATGACACTCACTTTTTCAGTTAAAAAGATTTTCTTTTGAATATTTTGTTGTCTTTTAGTCATACATAAGTCTTTCAGAAATTTGGCATATGAAGGTATTTGTTTTACGGCATCAAGTAGAGGTATATTAACCTTCACTTATTTCAACACCTCTAGAGTTTCCTGAGAGTTAGAGAGAGATTTTGGTGCAATCAACCGTTGGGGGAATGGTGCAATCGTTTTGCCCTGAAGTTCCAGTTCTAATTCTTGTGGAGCAGTGCTAGGTCTATCATCGTTGTACTTTTTCGGGTCCTTAGGCTTTTTAGTCCTAACCAGAATAGTTTTATCAATGGTCTTCCCACTCTTAAGAGTGGTGATAGATTTAGCTCGCTCCATCTGATTTGAATAGCTGGGATAACTTATCTCATATTATGGTTTGGGATTGGGGAGAGGTTGAGCAGTAAGCATCCTCTTTCCCCCAATTTCTAAGTGTGACTCTATCCTTTGAACAGACAACACAAGCATTCCAATCGCTGATTTGATATCCTGGATTGCTTGTGCCGAATTTTGATTAATTAGCTCTCGGTCTTGAATATGTTTTAGAACCAGATCCTCTTGAGGTTTCCCTTGATTTGGAATTTGATTCAAGAAACCTTAAGGGGTAGCATTTTGTCCATTCCTCCAATTGAAGTTTAGATGAATTCTCTAACTAGGATTGTATGTATTGGAGGTAGATCCATTGAAAGGTCTTTGGTAATTGTTCACGACATTAGATTCCTCATTCAGCATCTCTCAAAAGGCAAGTATTATCGGATAATTTTCAGTTGAATGAATGTTGCAAGCACAAATACCGTAAACAGTTTCCTTTACCTTATCCTTCTTTAGTTCCATGGTCTCAAATTTTCCTGATGAAATTAGCCACTTTAGCATTGATATCATCATCCTCTTTCAGAAGGTATAATCCACCCCTTTCCTTTGATTGAGTAGGCCTAGAAGTGGTACTTAATTTTGGGTATGTGTCCCATGATTGTGCGTTTTCAGCAAGTCTATCCAAGTAATCCCACACATCATTGACATTTTTATTCACGAATTTCCCATTGCACATTGTCTCGACCAATTGGCGCATGGAAGATGTCAGACCATCATAACAAAAGTGTGTAATGCGCCACGTTTCAAAACCGTGTTGTGGGCATGAACTGACAAGATCCTTAAACTGCTCCCAACATTGGAAGAATGTTTCATCCTCCTTTTGGGCGAAGTTTATGAATGACTTTCTAAGGGTGTTCATTTTTATGATGTGGAAAAAAATTATTTATAAACTCCTTTATCATGTCATTCCATGTGCCAATAGATTGGGGACGTAATGAATGCAACCACGTCTTAACTTTCTCTTTCAAAGAAAAGGGAAAGAGTTTTAGTTTGACCGTGTCCTTAAACACGTTTGGAAAATATAAAGTGGCCATTATCTCATCAAACTCTTTCAAGTGCAAATATAGACTTTCATATTCAAGTCCATGGAATTTTGGAAGGAGTTGGATCACCCCTGGCTTGATATCCATGTGTCCCGTATTTTCTGAAAAAACCATGCATGAAGGTGTGCTCACCCCCGCTAATTGTAAATAGTCTCGCAAAGTACAAGGCGGGGGTGCTTGATGCACCTCATTCTCATCCTGGACTTCCTCATTCTTAGGTTGAGGTTGTCTTCCCAGTTGATTGACTGGTTGATTAGCAGCCATAACCTCAATTAACTTTGAGGATCTCGAGTGATGTCTAATCCTATGATGGATAGATAACCCCTCAACCATTCCTCCTTCACTCAAAAGACGTCGAGTGTTGTCATGGACCCACTTGGGCATGAAACACTCTCAGCCCTTAAAAAGGCCTAGCTATATGTCCTAGAGGGGGGGTGAATAGGACAATGCCAATAAAACTTATAACAGCAGAATTAAAAAGAATATGATAGCCAAAATAAATCACAATGCAGGAAAGTAAAACAACCTCAAGATTCAGATCTTGAGAGGTTGATACAAATGTTGTTATAAGGACAACCTTACACCAAAAACCAGAGTTTATGGTAGGACAGCCTTATTTCTAGAAAGATCTTTGTATCAAATCTTAAACCAAAGAGGAATACAGAAATAAACACAAACTGAACTGAAATAAATTATAATCATAAATGTATTGTTTTAGGGACAGCGATACACCATAAAAATGGCAGGGCAACCTTGCTGGAACAACTTTATAGGAAATTGAATATCAAGCTGATAAAGGAATAGTAGAAAAAAAATTCTAAACTATTACAAAATTTCCACAATGCTTGAATTAAATGATTACAACATTCACCACCATACATACATCCCACAAATGAATAATTAAAGATTAGAAGTATAAATCATTCAACCACAATACAAGGAATTATAGTGGTTCGCCTGTGTGTTCACCAACTGTTAAACAACAGCCACACAGAATGCTACTCCACTCCTAATATCCTCACACAGGGGATATTAGCGTTCACTAACAAAATAGGTTTTCACAGGTTCACCCAAAACCTTTACAATTGTGTCTTTGTCTGTGGGCTTACACAATTAAAAAACCCCACTTTTGAGTTTTCCTGGCTCTCCTCAGATAACCAATACAACAAGATTTTTCTGGCAAATCTTGAAAGAAACCAAAACAGAAAGTAATTTACAATTAAATGTAAAATACTTGATTATCTCCTTCGTTGTAGCAGCCCGGTAGAACCAAGTCAAAGTAGATGATTGAATGTCCAAGTTCAATGTCCAGTACTCAATTATAATGGTTCTAGTTCTAATAGATTTTAAATTAAACCAAATAGGGCTTGCCTTAATTGATTTTGATTCCAAAGAAAGGGAATAACAATTCCTCTTATCAAATTAGATTGGAATAGCAGAAACAAAATCAATTAAATAAAGCTAAAGAAAGAGAATATTAAATAAGCACACTTAGCTTAGATGAAGCACAGAATTATCTCTCAGAAGTTCGACGAAGATTGGCTTGAATGGATTAATTAATTCAATGAATTCTTCTGAGATTCATGCTCTATTTATAGGTGAGCAGATCGCGTCTTCGACTGGTCTAGGGAGCTCTTCGACTAGTCGAAGAATTAACAGATATTTGAAAAATCGGGCGCGATAAGCTTTGACCGTTTTACGACTAGTCGAAGGTCTCCTTCGACTGGTCGAATAACCTGAATTTCATCGCTGGACTTTGAGTCGATGACTTTCGACTGGTCGAAGATGCAGTCGACACTGTTCCTTCGACTGGTCGAACAGATTCCTGGACTAGTCGAAGCCTAACAGAAAATATCCAAATTTTGTAACAAACTCACGACTGATCGAGAAATTTCTTAGACTGGTCGAAGCAAGGCTAAGACTAGTCGAAGAAGAACTAGGACTAGTCGAAGAACAGACCAAACTCATGTAAAATAAACATCCGACTTATGTTTCCAAAGTGACCTACTCCTAAGGTCAACCTAAGGTCAGTCAAACCTCAATCATGAAGTAAGGACATTGAAACATTAGGAACAAGTGACCTTGAAGTTTAAGCTTTGAAGTCTTGATGTAGTTCAATCTTGAAAGTGTCTTAAGTTCTTTACGAACTGCCTTGTACTCTTCTTGAAGTCCTGTATTCTTGAGTCATGTCTTATGAGCAGTTCTTGCAGTCAAGGTTGATCTTTGTACTTGTGAGCTTTGCTTGTTGTGAGCTTTGCTTGTTCATGAATGTTGATCTTTGAGAGAGCTTCACTTATGCAAGTTATATAACAGTGATTTTGGCACCACAAATTTGACAACAGACAGGGATATAAACTATAGCACTTACAATCTCCCCCTTTGTCAAATTAGTGACAAAACACATAACCAAGATAAACATAAAGTAAAACAACTGGTTAAAGAATCATGAACTAGTTAATATCAACTGGCTTACCTGCAAATCAATATTCAATATTCAACATTCAACATTCAACTAGTTCATTCAACTAGTTCAAACATACTCCCCCTGAGTAACATAACCAATGCTACTCCTCTCACAATCACATCGTTAAGAACAAACCATTCTCCCCCTTTTTGTCACAATATGACAAAGGAAACAACAATAAAGGAGAACTAAATAAAGGGATATATGAGAGTAAACATGAGGAGTTATGAGATTATTGAAAAAACCAGAGATAGAGATACTCAGCATAGTTTCACATAAAACAAATACCCAGCATAAAACAAAGATAGTATCCAACTCAAAATCAGTCAACCAAGTGCTAAGTTATAAAGTTATTACAGACCAGAAATCCCATATAAACTAATCAGAACCAGAACCAGATGACGGAGCAGGAATAGAGGGATCAAGTTGGTGCATGCCTTTGTTCAATCACCTAAGATATTTGCGCATGTACTTGAATTGTAAATCATGAGCAACAGACATGTTTTCTATCTTTACATTTATATTCTCAACTTTATCCTCTAATGCACTCAGACGAGCATCAACATCAGATGGTTCAAAATCTGGATCATTTGTTGAGTCAGAATCCAGTTCCTAAAAAATGTCATCTATATTAATGTCATCACCAGCTTCTTCATGACCACCACCACCACCACCACCACCTTGTTCAAGAAGTAATTCCATCTTCATCTTATTGATATTAGTATTGTTGAAAATCAGATGATGGATAGGTGTCTCATCAACCGACATATCGACTAACATATGTGTAGCCAATACAGTCATTAAATAGGCAAAAAGAATGTCACTATGACCAGGATGGAGTCTAAACTGAAGAATGAAATGACAGATTAAGGATGGTAAACAAATCTGAGTACCACTGTAACATCCCGAAAAATCGAGGGTCGAGCATAGCTCAACTCTCGAGTTTTCAGAACATCACTTATGCAACATAGATAATGATGATTGAATGTTGTCTATATTAGTGCATTGAACATGAGCGAGATTAAGCCAAAACAGAATATCACACTCCAGAGATAGTTAAATTGCAAGCGGAAGACTATGATAGATAGATAACATATATAAACTATGGTGAGTCTCCAGAGTGTGATAATGTTACCAGGTTAAAGAATTACAAGTATAATTTTAAAATATACCAAAGGTGTAGTGTCATGTAGTCAACATCCCAGAAAGCCCCGTCGATCAGGACACGGCTCATTGGAAGCCGTCAAAAGACAACCCATACAAGCAGGCATCGTAGTCATTGCAGAGGTCCGGCTCCTCCTCAGAAGTAGCGTCGCCATCTGAAATCAGACAATGTCTGGTGGGTGTTCGAAACACCATCCCGTAACGTGGGAGTGAGTAGCTAACTTAGTGGAACAATAAAGCATAGGTTAACATGTTATCAATACAGTCAAGCAGTAATGATAAAGCGGTAAAATCAAACACTCCCAACTACTCTTATTAATGCAAGTATGGATGCAGGTATGATGGATGCCCTCACCACACCCTCCCTCGTGCGACACCATCTCACGTTCGCGACATGCTTTCATCCCTCAGTGCTCCACATCTTCCAAGCACATGCAATGCATGATGAGCATGATTACCGAGTTTTTAATTAGTCCATTTCAAACAGCAGGATTGGGAAACTAAGGTACCTCCCTTGTATCATTCCCAAACATGATCCATTCTAGGGTTGTCAGTCCTAGTTGATATCAGACGACAGTGTGTTTTTTAGGTCACTGCAAAGGCTACCAGGGCTGTTACGCACAAAGGTTACACCACTCCCCCATCACCTCTTTAACGATTCATCACTATACAGAAACAGGCCTAGTTTATACTCTGTTACTACGGGAAGGCTCGTCGCCTTACCGTAGATTTAGAGTATGCTCGAGGTCACTCCACTGACACCCTACCAACTGGCAGTCTATTTTCGAAGCCCGACCAGTTCGCTTATTGAGAATGGAACCCGGATGCAACCCGACTGGGGACCACAGCCAGGCTGTGCCAGCGTAGGCCGATAACACGAATATAGTGTCCCATACCACCATAATCGGCTCACGAGTCTGGTTGCTCACTGGTCACTACGGGGAGGCACGTGGCCCCAGCGTAGGCCGACAGCTCGACCACGGTGTCCCATACCACCATGCCCTGCTCATTAGTCTTAGCGGATCGAGGTACTATGGTTAAAAGGGATTTCACTGGTAAGTTTGGTACCCTAGGTTCAAGCAGTAGCATCCAAACATGGTGAACATACATGAGACAAATCGGGTTGCTTGACGAGCTCAGCTAGCTCGAGCGCACAACAAGTTGAGCGATATGAAGCGCATAAGCACTTCGTGTGGCCAACCACTATCGCCAACCGAAGTACGACTCGGGTTCGTCGAACACATCTCACGTGGCAAATGAATCACAACCACGAATTCAATTCTGGTACCGATTGTCTGGACTATAATCATAGCCCCAAACACGATAACTTGCAGATAGATAAAGCAGTAATGGATCAAGATTCAAATCATACAATCAAAGTATGGTACTTTTCGTTTAGGGCTGCCAGGGCTGTTGCACGCATTCGTTGCTCCACTCCCCCATCACCCATGACGGATCATACAACATATACATGAATTTAACATATGCATTATATAGATAAAATCAAAAAAGCAGTTGAGCATGTTATGAAGCACAACACAAGCATGAGTTTGTACATGTTCAATTCCTAATCACACAACTATCCAAGGAGATCATACACATAGTTAAAAGAGGTTGAGAATCATATCTCAACACCCTTATACATTACAATTTGCTAACTACTACTCATTCAGACATTTCAAGAAACACTTTAAAAAAACATACATCAACATACATGACATATGTCGATCACATAAGCATTAGGCGAAATCCTTTCACTAGGGAGTTGCCCCAATCATAACATGCGTACACCCACGACGGATAGTCATGGCAAACAGGAATCCAAGTTCCATATTCAATTGAAGATTTTCACAAACACTCGGGCTACGTATTTCAACATATATAGCGTATAGTGGCCGTGGCGTGATTCAGGGTAAATCCTTTAGTCAAAGGGGTATCGCCAATACAACAATTATAAATCCATGACAATTAGTCATGACGAGCACGAATGAGAATTCTATATCATTCGGTCATTTTCACAAACACTTAAAATACACTATTACAACATACATGATGTATGTTAGCAAAACATGTATTAGGGCTAACCTTTCGCCAAGCAAGTATTTTATCCATATATAGTATATTCATACAGCAAATAATCATGGCAAACACATCTCCAAGATTTATACGTATACGGTACTTTCTAGAATACACAATTTCAACATACATAGTGTATATAAGCAAAACATGTATTAGGGCGAGTTCTTTTGCCAAACAAGTAATTTATCCATATATAATATATTCATACAACAAATAATCATGTCAAGCACATTTCCAAAATTTATACATATACCGTACTTTCTACAAATACCTAGAGTATGCAGAATTCCATATTTTTCATCTTTAATCGAAACAGAAAACAGACAGCACTTTGTACATGTGCAATTGCATGCAGATCATGAATCTATCATTATCTGACATTGAAAGCATTGAAAACCATAACCTATACACCTAAAGTCCGCACCTTTTGTCATAGAATCATAACGGAGTCGATAGGTTTGCCAAGCTTCCGTATTTAGCAGTTTGGTAACCTATAGAATGAAATAGGTTAGCTATTTCACAACCTACAACTGTCTAAACCCCAAAACAGATTAGGGTTAGGGTTTCTTACCTAGAAATGACGCCGGAAACGCCGGGAAAGCGATGAGAATCAGGCGGTGGAGCCCGAATAGCGGCAGGGAAGAGTGGCAGGGAGATTCTCCCACAGCTTCCACACTTTCTCTCTCTTTTCTCTCTTCTCAATCTAGGTTTTCTCCCAAATTCGTATGGCTGCAATGAGAGAGGGTTTAAGGTCCTTATATAGCCTAAAAACTCACCGAAATAGACTCCTAGTCAAAGTATACTTAGGTTATAACCAAAGCAGGTCAGTTTCAGCTCAACGGAGGACTTCTGGCGGGCCTCCTTAAGCCAAAGGTTGGACTTAAGCTCACCGACAATGGATCAAGGTTCTATTAAGTTTTCGTTCCAGTAGGGTTCTCAGATCACACGTGGCGGACCAGTTTCAATTCAACGGTCAGCGGATCTCGATCGGAGATTCCGAGTACATGTAAATGTGTATGAAATTTCTCCTGATCCGAGGGTGTAATTTGGTCTGATTCTGACGGTCTGGTTGCTTAAAACTGATCCGCAAGCGAGAGGTGCCAGATTACTATTCAAGATATTTTATTTTGAATTAATTTCACATTTCTCACACTCTTCACTCCGAGCTCAAGCGAATAGCGCTGGGACACTATTTGGATTTGATTTCCGAGATGGTTGTCAAGCCCAGCGAGGCGGTCCTAAGTCCTTAACTTCGTGTTAATCGGACTTCCGACGTGCGGTCCAGATCCAATACGGAGTTTCGAGATGCTCCCGAGAGCAGCCGGGTAATGAGATTGATCCTAGATTTTAGGGTAACCTAGCGTCAATGATTCTACAAGTTTTGGGTCTTGCAGATCGTATTTAAAGTGATTGGTGCTAATTTCACAGGTACTCTAGTTTCACACTAGCTAATTCTCGCCTAATTTCTAAAGGATTTAGTCCTGTATGATTTCTGTCTGAGGTGGTACCTGGGCCTTTGTAGTTTGTATATAAAGTGATCCGAGTTATACTACTTAGCTAGTTTAAGTTAGTGTCTAGGATGAAAGTACTTAGAAAGATTGAAGAGCAAGGTGGTGAAGGATGGGATTTGTGAAAGAAATGGGTTCACAAGCGATTTTAGCCTTTGGGACTGAGTTTTGACAAGTTGATAAGGTGTTAGGATCGACCCATTGCCTAAGGACGTCTAATCCCAGGTTGGCAAAATCCGGGATGTTACAACCATTGGAAATAGCATGGATAACACGAACCATAAACGAGGTCAAATCAATTTTATTACCCGAACGAGGATACAGATTAGACACAAAGATTTTGTGGAGAATTCTGTACTTGGGTAACAAATACCTTGCGGGAAGCGCATTCCCTTTTCGTGTCCATTGAACATCCATGTTGCACAAATCTCTAGTGAGCATGCGTTTTTCAGAAATTGAGGGTTTATCAGTTAGGTTATGGATGGGAATACCCTCATCATTCACAGGAATGTCCATAAGGGCTGAAATTAAATGACGATCAATGTCAAAAGGCCCTTCTCTAGTAGATATTTTAAAAGTTAAATTATCCTGTGAGAAAGCACTAATACATGCAAACATGGATTGGGCAATGGACCGGTATGCTGGCCCACCCCAATGTAATAAGTTAACCCAACCTACAGCTTCAAGCATAGGAAGGATGTCAAAAGGTGCAATATGATTAACATCAACAGGATGTTCAACAATAACATTACGTAATCTAATATCCCTAACATAAGATGGATCGTCATTGGGAACAAAAAGATGACGCTTAGAGATAATGGTCGATCTGGAGGAAGAAGAAGGATTATGGGAAGTAGTTTTTCTACCTCTAGAAGCCATTTGCAACAAAGATATCAAGGAAATAAGAAGTTACAAATGATTGAGAAGTGGGTTTACTCAAAACAGATTTTTCAAAATCCAAACCCCAAATCTCAATGAAATCCAAAATAGAAAGCTTCAAGATAGAAAAGTAAACAATCTAGACACAAATCTGCAAGAAAAACGTAATTGGAACACTAACCGTGAAGAACATGAACAATGGGTTCGACAAGTCGAAGCTCGGCTCCTTAGAGAGGAAAAACGGAATGAGGAAGAAAGGAAAATCTCCAAATTTAAGTGATTCCCGAGATCTACGACTGGTCGTGGATATCTACGACTGGTCGAAGTTCGACTGGTCGAGTATACTCATGACTGGTCGAAGAATGTCCAACAATTCATATTTCTTGCAAATTATTCAAAAATTGGAATTCAACCTAGCAAATATATACACTATGATACAAGTAGGCATAAATAATCATTTTAAAATGCACATGCCAAGATCAAATTTTATCTTTTTAAACCTACTTTTATCGAGAGGTTTTGTGAAATGTCAGTTCGTTGATCTTCGGTAGGAATATATTCCAGAGATATAACTTTTTCTTCTACTAATTCCCGAATACAATTAAATCTAATGTCAATGTGCTTAGAACGAGAATGCTGAATAGGATTTTTTGAAATATTTATCGCACCGGAATTATCACAATGTAATAACATAGAATCCTATTTAATTCAATAATCACTTAGCATTCGTTGCATCCAAACAAGCTGTGTACATGCATTACCAGCTGCGATATACTCAGCTTCAGCTGTTGAAAGTGATATAGAATTTTGTTTCTTACTAAACCAAGAGACTAGACAATTTCCAATCTAAAAGAAACCACCACTGGTTGATTTTCTATCATCTAGATTACCAGCCCAGTCAGCATCCGAGTATCCAGCTAATTGGACACTAGTCTCATGAGGATACCAGAGACCGAGATTTACAGTACTTGCGACATATCTAATAATCCGCTTGACAGCAATCAAGTGAGATTCTTTTGGATCAGATTGATATCTTGCGTAAATACCAACACTTAGAGAAATATCAGGTCTACTAGCAGTTAAATATAACAAACTACCAATCATACTCCGATAAAGTTTTGAGTCAATATTTTTACCATTAGTCTTTTGAGAGTTTCAGGGTAGTACTCATAGGAGTATTGAAATTCCTGCCATTCTCAAATCCAAATCTATTGATTAGATTCAAAGCATACTTAGATTAAGAAATGAATATTCCTTCAGGTTGTTGCTTTACTTGCAATCCAAGGAAATAAGTCAATTCCCCAACCATGCTCATTTCAAACTGTGATTTCATCAAATCTGCAAACTCAGTAGTCAAGTCAGTACAAGTTGATCAATAAATGATATCATCAACATAAATCTGTACCATTAAGATATGATCATAATGTTTTTTAACAAACAAAGTTTTATCAACAGATCTCATTTGAAAAGTATGACTTATAAGAAATTTTGTTAGTTTCTCATACCATGCCCTAGGTGCTTGTTTTAATCCATAAAGTGCCTTTTTAAGCTGATACACATGTTCAGTATTTTTGGGATCTTCAAAACCCATTGGCTATTCAACATAGACTTCTTCATGTAAATCGCCATTTAGAAAAGCACTTTTCACATCCATTTGATAGATCTTTATCTTTCTAAAACATGCAATGGATATAAATAGTCTGATAGATTCAAGACGTGCTACTGGTGCAAAAGTTTCATCAAAATCAATTCCTTCAATTTGAGTATAACCTTGTACCACTAGTCTAGCCTTGTTTCTAATTATATTTCCACACTCATCAGACTTATTTTTGAAAATCCATTTTGTTCCAATGATGTGTTTATCTTTAGGTCTTGGTACGAGATACCAAACATCATTTCTTACAAATTGGTTATAACATCCCGAAAAATCGAGGGTCGAGTAGTAACTTAACACCCGAGTTCCAGAACATCACTTATGCAATATAGATAATGATGATTAAATGTTGTCTGCATTAGTGTATTGAACATGAGTGAGATTAAGCCAAAACAGCGTATCATACTCCAGAGACAGTTAAATTGCAAGCGAAAGACTGATAAATATATAAAATATATAAAAACTGTGGTGAGTCTCCAGAGTGTGATAACATTACCAGGTTAAATAATTACAAGTATAGTTCCAAAATCTACCAAATGTGTAAGTGTAATGGCTTATATCCCAAGTACCATAGTCACATCAATACAATACCAGGTCTTCATAAACCTGACAGAGAACTACATGTAGGAGAACTCCTCCTCCACATCACAATAGTCCGGCTCTGCTTCATAAGCATCGCCATCACCTGAAACTCAACAAATCTGGTTGGTGTATACAACACCATCCCGTAACGTGGGAGTGAGTGATTAACTCAGTGGAATAATAAAGAATAGGTTAACATGTTATCAATTCAGTCAAGCAGTAATGATAAAGCAGTACAATCAAACAATTCTAACTACTCTTATTTAATGCAAGTATGAAATGACATGATGTATGTCCTTGCCAAACCACCCTCATGCGACACCATCTTACGTTCGCGAATGCGTTCATCCCTCAGTGCTCCACATCTACCAGGCACATGTAGTGCGATGATGAGCATGATTACCGAGTAATTATTAGTCATTTTCAAACAACAGTATTGGGAAACTAAGGTACCTCCCTTGTATCATTCTCAAACATGATCCATTCTAGGGTCGTCAGTCCTAGTTAATCTCAGAGGATGGTGTGTTTTCTAGGTCACTGCAAAGGTTGCCAGGGCTGTTACGCACCAAGGTTACACCACTCCCCCATCACCTCTTTAACGATTCATCACTATACAGAAACAGGCCTAGTTCATACTCTATACACCGCGGCAAAACCCTAAGGCTCATCGCAATTTCAGAGTATGCTCGAGGTTACTACAAAGGGTTGTCAGGGCTGTTACGCACAAAGGTTACACCGCTCCCCCATCACCTTATCAATGTAGGCCGACATCACGAATATAGTGTCCCATACCACCATAATCGGCTCACGAGTCTGGTTGCTCACTGATCACTACGGGGAGGCACGTGGCCCCAGCGTAGGCTGACAGCTTGACCACGGTGTCCCATACCACCATGACTGGCTCATGAGTCTTAGCGGATCGAGGTACCATGGTTAACGGGATTCCACTGGTAAGTTTGGTACCCTAGGTTCAAACAGAGGCGTCTAAACATGGTGAACATATATAAGACAAATCGGGTTACTTGACGAGCTCGGCTAGCTCGAGCGCACAACAAGTTGAACGATATGAAGCGCATAAGCACTTCGTGTGGCCAACCACTATCGCCAATCGAAGTACGACTTGGGTTCGTTGAACACATCTCACGTGGCAAATGATTCTCAGCCACAAATTTAATCCCGTTACCGATTGCCTGGACTATATTCATAGCCCCAAACCAATCAATTGCAGATAGATAAAGCAGTAATGGATCAAGATTCAAATCATACAATCAAAGTTTGGTACTATCCGTTCAGGGCTGCCAGGGCTGTTGTACGCATTCGTTGCTCCACTCCCCCATCACCCATGACGGATCATACAACGTAAACATGAATTTAAACATTTGCATTACATAGATAAAATCATACAATCAATTGAGCATGTTATGAAGTACAACATAAGCATGAGTTTGTACATATTCAATTCCTAATCACACAGATATCTAAGGAAATCATACACATCGTTAAAAGAGTTGAGAATCATATCTCAACACCCTTCAACATTACAATTTACTAACTATTACTCATTCAGACATTTCAACAAACACTTTAAAATACATACATCAACATACATAACATATGTTGATCGCATAAGCATTAGGCCAAATCCTTTCACTAGGGAGTTGCCCCAATCATCACACGCGTACACCCACGACGGACATCATGGAAAGTAGGAATCCAAGTTCCATATTCATTTGAACATTTTCATAAACACTTGGGCTACACATTTCAACATATATAGCGTACAGTGGCCGTGGCGTGATTCAGGGCAAATCCTTTCGTCAGATGGGTATCACCAATACAACAATCATATATCCATGACAATTAGTCATGGCGAACACGAATGAGAATTCTATATACTCATTCAGTCATTTTCACAAACACTTAGAATACACTATTACAACATACATGGTGTATGTTAGCAAAACATGTATTAGGGCTATCCTTTCGCCAAGCAAGTATTTTATCCATGTATAATATATTCATACAGCAAATAATCATGGCAAATACATCTCCAAAATTTATACATATACGTTACTTTCTAGAATATACAATTTCAACATACATAGTGTATATAAGCAAAACATGTATAGGGCGAGTCCTTTCGCCAAACAAGTAATTCATCCACATATAATATATTCATACAACAATTAATCATGTCAAACACATTTCCAAAATTTGTACGTATACGGTACTTTCTATATTTCCAAATACCTAGAGTATGTAGAATTCCATATTTTTCATCTTTAATCGAAACGGAAAATAGACAACACTTTGTACATGTACACTTGCATGTAGATCATGAATCTATCATTATCTGACATTGAAAGCGTTGAAAACCATAACCTATACACCTAAAGTCCGCACCTTTTGTCGTAGAATGGTAACGGAGTCGATAGGTTTGCTAAGCTTTCGTATACGGCAGTTTGGTAACCTATAGAATGAAATAGGTTAGCTATTTCATAACCTACAACCTATACAACCCCAAAACAGATTAGAGTTAGGGTTTCTTACCTAGAAACGGAGCTGGAATCGCCAGGAAAGCGATTAGAACAGAGTGGTGGAGCTCGTGGAGCGGCAGGGAAACATGACAGGGAGATTCTCCCACATCTCCCACACTTTCTCTCTCTTTTTTTCTTCTCTCTCTAAGGTTTCTCTCAAATTCGTATGGCTGCAATGAGAGAGGGTTTAAGGTCCTTATATAGCCTAAAAACTCACCAAAATAGATTTTAGGTCAAAGTATACTTAGGTTATAACCAAAGCGGACCTATTTCAGCTCAACGGAGGACTTCTACCGGGCCTCCTTGAGCCAAAGGTCGGACTTAAGCTCACCGACATCGGATCTAAGTGGAGTTAAGTTTTCGTTTCGGTCGGGATTCCAGATCACGCGTGGCGGACCAGTTTCAGTTCAACGGTCAGCGGATCTTGATCGGAGATTTCGAGTACATGTAAATGTGTATGAAATTTCTCCTGATCCGAGGGTGTAATTTGGTCTACTTCTGACGGTCTGGTTGCTTAAAACTGATCCGTAAGCGACACGTGCAAGATCACTATTCAAGATATTTATTTTGTAAAGAAAACAAGTGTTTTCACACTCTCTCGCTCCAGACTCAAGCGAACAGCCGTGGGACACTGTCTGGATTTGATTTCCGAGATGGTTGTCAAGCCCAGCGAGGTGGTCCTAAGTCCTTAACTTCGTGTTAATCAGACTTCTGACGTGTGGTCCAGATCTGATACGGAGTTTCAACGTGCTCCCGAGAGCAGTCGGGTAATGTGTTTGATTCGAGATTTTAGGGTAACATAGCGTCAATGATTCTACAAGTTTTGGGTCTTGCAGATCGTATTTAAAGTGATTGGTGCTAATTTCACACGTACTCTAGTTTCACACTGGCTAATCCTCGCCTAATTTCTAAAGGATTTAGTCCTAAGTAATTTCTATCTGAGGTGGTACCTGGGCCTTTGTAGTTTGTATATAAAGTGATCCAAGCTATACTACTTAGCTAGTTTAAGATAGTGTCTAGGGTGAAAGTACTTAGAAAAATTGAAAGAACAAGGTGGTGAAGGGTGAGATTTGTAAAGAAAATGGTTTGAAAAGGTATTTGAGGCTTTAATTGAGTGTTTGAGAAGTTAAACCTGTGTTAGGATTGACCCATCACCTAAGGACGTCTAATTCCAGGTTTGGAAAAATCCGGGCTGTTACATTGGTTGAGTTCTTCTTGTATCGCAACAATCTAGTTCTCATCAGCAAGAGCTTCTTTTACGTTAGATGGTTCTATTTGGGATGTAAAACATTCATAATTACATATATCCTCAAGTTGTCTACGGGTGCGAACACCGGTGAGAGGGTTTCCAAGAATTTGTGTGGTTGGATGATATTTAACAGTCCTCAACTCAGAATCAGTCTGATTTGATGAAGTATCGGGTTTATCAATGATTGGAACTTCATCATTATCTGAATTAGGGATTGGCGTGTTTAAGTGGTCATCAATGACAACATTAATGGACTCTTGAATCACACCAGTTCTTTTGTTCAGAACCCTATAAGCTCGACTGTTTAAGGAATATCCTAGAAAAATCCCTTCATCACTCTTCGTATCGAATTTTTCCAAATTTTCACGATCTCATAAAATATAACACTTGTTGCCAAAAACTCGAAAGTATTTGACAGTAGGCTTTTTATTGAACCACAATTCGTAAGTCATTTTATTATTATCTTTGCTAGTGTAGACTCGGTTAATAATATAACAAGCTGTGTTAACTGCTTCAACCCAAAGATTTTTAGAGAGGCTTCATGCTATTCAACATGACATTAGCCATTTTTTGAAGCACCCTATTCTTTCTTTCCACAATTCCATTTTGTTGTAGAGTTTTGGGAGCTGAGAATTCATGTAATATTCCTTGGTCGGTACAAAACTTCTCAAAATTGCTATTCTCAAATTCAGATCCATGATCACTACGAATCTTACTGATTTGAGAACATTTTTCAGTTTGAATCCTTTTGAAAACTTTTCGTAGTTCTTCAAGGGTTTCAAATTTATCCCTTAAGAAGACTACCCATGTAAATCTGGTAAAGTCATCAACTATTAACAGGATATACTTTTTCCCACCACGACTTTCCGTTCTAGTAGGTCCTATTAGATCCATGTGGAGGAGTTCGAGTGGTCTTGATGTGGTATTTGAATTCACCTTTTTGTGTGAGTTCCTTGTTTGTTTGCCTATCTAGCACTCACCACATATTTTATCTATTTTCTGAAGTTTGGGTAAACCTCTTATAAGTTCTCGTTTGCTCAATCTATATAAATTTCGATAATGTACATGTCCAAGACGTTTGTGCCATAAATCAGTCTCGTCTGTATGGACCATGTAACATGTTTGATTAGATGAGCTGGATTCACTAATAATATAACAACTTTCAGACGTTCTACGTCCAGTTAATGTAACGACCCGTAAATTTCCGTACTTTGGCTCGAGTACCATCTCGACCAGAAATCAATTAGGATTAAATCCTTTAGAAAATTAACAAAGTTAACTAAGTGCAAAACTCGATTAGCCGTGAACTCCGTTGGGATCACTTTAAATACGATCTGCAAGACCCAAAACTTACAAAATCAGTGGCTCTATGTTACCCTAAAGTTTAGAAACAAACTCATTACCCGGCTGCTCTCGGGAATGAAATGAAACTTCATATTAGGTCTAGACCGCACATCGGAAGTCCGATTAACACGAAGTTAAAACTAGGAACGCCTCACTGGGCTTGACAACCACCTCAGAAATCAGGTCCAGTCGATGTCCCACGGCCATTCGTTTGGATCCGGAGCGAGGGAGTGTGAAAAACACTATTCCCATTACAAAATAAATATCTGGAATAGTGATCTGGCACCATTCGCTTGCGCATCAGTACTAAGCAACCAGACCGTCAGAATCAGACCAAATTACACCCTCGGATCAAGAAAAATTTCAGGAACATTTACATGTACTTGGAATTTCGGATCGTGGCCCACTGACCGTTGAACTGAAAGTGGTCCGCCACGTGCGATCTGGGAATCCGATCGAGTCGAAAACATAATCCCACGTAGATCCATGTGTGGAGAGCTTAAGTCTGACGTTTGGCTCAAGGAGGGCCACCAGAACCCCTCTTTTGAGCTGAAAAAGTGCCAAAATACCTATATTAGCAGTAACCCTTGAACCTGAGTCTATTTTGGAGAGGTTTTAGGCTATAAAAGAGGCTTAGAACAGCCCCTCTCACAGCCATACGAATTGTGGGAGTGCTTCCTCCTAGAGAGAGAGAGAGAAAAGCTTGGGATTTGTGGGAGTGCTTCCTCCTGTTGCTTTCAATCATCCCACGGCCTGCACCGCCTCTTTCCAGGCGCTTTCCCGACGATATCAACTCCGTTTTAAGGTGAGAAACCCTAACCCTAGGTTTGATTTGAAGTGTATAGGCTGTAGGTTGTGAAATAGCTAACCGATTTCACTTTTTAGGTTAGAAAACTCCCGAATACGGAAGCTCATCAACCCTTGCTGATTCATTGAGATTCCAAGGACAAAGGTGAGGACTTTAGGTGTATAGGTTACGGTTTTCAACGCTTTCAATGTCAGATAATGATAGATTCATGATCTGTATGCAATTGCACATGTACAAAGTGCTTTCCGTTTCCTGTTTCGATTAACGTTGTAGAATATGGAATTTCACATACTCTAGGTATACGTAGAGATACCGTATACGTATTTTTTTGGAAAAATGTTTGACATGTTTATTTAATGTATGATTATACCATATATGGATAAAATACTAGTTTGGCGAAAGGAATCGCCGTAATACATGTTCGCTTGTAAATGATACGTATGTTGAAATTGTGTATTCTAGAAATACCGTATATGTGTAAATTTTGGAAATGTAATTGTCATGATCATTTTCTGTATGATTATGGTATACATGGATAAAATACCCGCTTGGCGAAAGGATAGCCCTAATACGTATTTTGCTAACATATGTCATGTATGTTGGAGTAGCGTACTCTAAGTGTTTGTGTAAATGCTTGTGAGTGTAATTGCTTGAGTGTTAGTGCCTTAGATAGGTGCTGATATGGAATTCCCGACTACCTTAGAGACATGTAGGATACCCTCCATGTGGTGGTTTGCTATAACCACTCACTTGTGATGTGTATGTAATTGTATCCCTATTTGTATAGTACTCTACAACATGCTTTACAACATGCTTTATTTCATGCTTTATAACATGCCTTATGACATGCCTGCTAACATGCTTGTATTACTTTGTTATCATGCTTTACTCCACATGCTATTGATGAGAACTGTTTGAGTTTGGGACTATGTCTATAGTCCAAGCATTCGGTACCAGACTTGAGATTGTGGCTGAGATTCATGTCGCCACAAGGGATGTGTCTGATGAACCCGAGTCGTACTTCGGTTGGCGATAGTGGTTGGCCACACGGAGCGCTTTTGCGCTTCATATCGCCCAACTTGTTGTGCGCTCGAGCTAGTCAGGCTCGTCAAGTAAACCGATATGTTGGATGTGTGTTCACCATGTTTGGTCATTACTGTTTGAACCTAGGGTACCAAACTTACCAGTGGCGATCCCGTCAACCATGGTACCTCGATCCGCTAAGACTCATGAGCCGGACATGGTGGTATGGGACACCGTGGCCGAGCTGTCGGCCTATGCTGGGGCCAAGTGCCTCCCCGTAGTGACCATTGAGCAACCCAAACTTGTGAACCGAATACGGTGGTATGGGACACTGTATTCGAGCTGTCGATACTTACGGCGAGAGCCGAGTACGGTGAGACCTGTACTCGTGCTGACGGGAGACGAGTCCTCTGTAGTATCTTCGAGTATACTCCAAGGGTCTGTGATTGGCGACGAGTCTTTCACAGCAACTAGAGTATGAGTTGAGCCGAGTACGATGAGACCTGTATTCGAGCTGACGGCTAGTGATTGAGCCGAGTACGGTGAGACCTGTACTCGAGCTGACGGCCAGCAATTGAGCCGTATACGGTGAGATCTGTATCCGCGCTGACGGGTAACGAGCCCTTTGTGATGCCTTCGCTATGCCTCTCAAACCATAATATCGTATGAGATTAACTAGGATTGACGACCCTAGAATGGATCATGTTTGGGAATGATACAAGGGAGGTACCTTAGTTTCCCAATACTGCTGTTTGAAATGGAATAATAATAACTCGGTAATCATGTTCATCATCGCACCGCATGTGCCTAGTAGATGTGGAGCACTGAGGGAGTTAAGCATTCGCGAACGTAAGATGATGTCGCATGAGGGTGGTTTGGCAAGGGCATACATCATCATGTCATTCATTCTTGCATTTAACAAGAGTAGTTAAACTTGTTTGATTTGTACTGCTTTATCATTACTGCTTGATTGAATTGATAACATGTTAACCTATGCCTTATTATTCCACTGAGTTAGCTACTCACTCCCCGTTACGGGACGGTGTTTGCAACACCAACCAGACTCTGTCACAGGTATAGACGGCGCATCGGTTCAGGAGCCGGAGCCCGATTTCGACGAGGACCAGGATGAGTTCTCATTTATGCAGTACTCTGACGGCTTTGCTTAGGCCGACTGCATCGCGGGGATTTCAGGACTTATCTATGGAGTTGTATTTTGATTTTTTGACTTAGAAACCGTACATGTATATTGGTACTCAGTTAGTGCTCATACTCTGGTGTTCATAAAATTTTGTTTCTTTACACACCTTAAATATACAATTTCAGTCTTCCGCTTGCCTTTATATAATTGAACTGGAGTATGAATTACTGTTTTGATATAATCTCATTCATGTTTATTGCTCTAACTCAAACAACATTTAACCATCATTGTGTATGTTGCATAAGTGATGCGTTGGAACTCAGGTGTTGAGTTCATACTCGACCCTCGAATTTCAAGGCGTTACAAGTTGGTATCAGAGCATGATTTTGATTAAACCGGACCTGAGTTATGTCCCCACTACGTACGCTGACGCGTTACAACCTAGGAGGGTGTGCAAAAATATAGAAACAGTCTTAGGGTCTCCTGATTTCGCCGTTCGGCGAAGTTCATTAAAAACGAACATGTTGATCGAGTTTGTACTCGATCCTGACCGCACGTATGGATTCCAAATCACTCCTAGACCGTCTATTGACGTGTCCAGATCACTATCCACCCAAAACCAGTCGTTAAAAATCAGGAAAAATCAGTTTAGTTCAGAAATTTCTCGGAACCACCCGTTCTGGAGCTGAAATGAGTCGGGGGCCTCCCCACTTAAATCCACTAAGCCCCAGGATCAAACCAGGGTGCATTTAGCACCTTGGGCACGTGGCAAACAGGGCCCCACCGCAGCGGCGCGGTTCCGGCCAAGGCGGACAGCGGTCCGGTGGCCCATCTGAGGTGGGTCCAGGGCTGGGGTTGGTCGGCCCGACCTCCCCTACCCCCTGGCACGTGCCATTTGGCCTATGGTTTGGGATTTAAGGGGCTGGAGCACCCCACTCTCTCATTTCACCCCTTCCAAGCACCTCAAACCCCCATTTTCAATTTTTCCTCTCAACCCATCCCTCTAAACCTTGCAATCCTCCATTTTCTTCCATAATCCACAAACTCCAACCGTCCACAACAGCCCTAGCCTCCTCCTTTTCCTATTTTCTCATGTTGGAGCTCTCATATCCCCCATTTGGATCTCAAAATCGGGTAATCTCCTAACCCATTCCATTTTCTTTTTGTTCCTCCTCCATTTCCTACACCAAGTGTCCCTTCTACACCCATTGGAACCGTTGCTTGTGGAAGATCAAAGCAATCAGCCCCTTTTCCCCTATTTTGGCATTTTTCCATGGCCCTCTTTGGTGTGGTGGCGACTATTTTCTCTATTTCCTCCATCCTATCTCTCATGGGAAAGAGGAAGACTGCGGCTGATGACGCTGGCCCAAGTAGGCCAGCCCATTCCCGAAGAAGATCTGACGATGGGGCCGGCACTAGCACTGTTCAGGAGTTTAGGTCGAAGCGAGACCTGGATCCTAACCATCCCGTCAGAAATGCCTATCCGATAGGCGTTGAATATGGGCGTTTTGCGAGCCGCAAGGTCGTGTTTGAAGCTCATGTGGATGAAAGGATGTTCGGGCTACACCCACTGATGGATCACCTGGTGGATATCGGATGGAACTCTATGTTTGACGGTGAGTCCCCTGCATGTGAGAACACGGTTCGTGCTTTCTACGCCCACATCGTGGACTCATCAGTAGAGCCTCCTCAGTTTACTGTCTCTGTGAGGGGCATAAGGCGCACAATTACGGTGGATGAGGTGGCTCGGATCACGAAGCTCCCGCTTGGTCAAGTGCATCCTATTGACGACTTCTCCAGAAGTGCGCGGGAAAGGGATCGCCGCACGCGATACCTTTGTGGTCGCCGGGTTACTTGGAAGCGAGGAAATTGCATTGCAGCGACAAAGATGGCCGAGGACTTCTATTTACTCCATCACATTTTTACCTACAATGTGTACCCACGGTCGAGTAACCGCACAGAGTGTACTCGGTTGATGGTGGACTTCTTGTACAAGATGGGACACGGGGACAACATATGCCTGCCCACATTCATCCTAACTCAGATAGTTCAGGTCGTTCGATCTGCCAAGAACATTCTTTCGCTCTCATTTGGTCGCCTGATCTGCAGGATGGCTCGTAGTGTCGGCTATAGGTTGAATATGGAGGACCTTGCACCAATCCAAGTCATAAGCGAGGCAACACTCAAGAATATGAAGATCGGCCCTCAACAGCGGCAAGCGCGACTCGACGAGTCTGGAGATGAGTCGGATAGCGCCGGTGAGGAGAGTGTTGACCTCCAGGCAGAGAGTGATGAGGAGGGCGGTGATGACATACAAGAAGAAGAACCTGAGGCTCAAGATACTGAGGAGAGCTCTCCTCCTGGTGCACCTGAGTCAGACGCTGCTCATGCGGCGAGAGAGGCTCGTATGGATCGCATCGAAGAGAACCAGGCCGCCCTGCAGCAAGAGATTGGACAAGTTCGGGCTGAGCTTGGTGAGACTCGAGTCAAGCTTGAAGAGACTGAAGCCTACATGAAGAAGAGCTTTAAGAAGGTGTCCTGTACGCTGAAGGCCATTCTGTGCTGTGTGCAGGACAAGAATGCTCCTCCTCCATCGCCTGGTTTGGATGCTTAGTCATCCACGTTGTTGTGTATTGTTGTTTGTTTTGGTTACCGCGATAGGCGGTTTATGTTTCCATGTAGATGATGTAGTAGATAGTAGCATGTTCTAAGTGTTTGATGTTGTGGATGTATTGGCTATCATGTGATTTCTGTCATGATTCATGTAACTTTGTATTCCATGTATTATAACAATTTTGGGTAAATGAAAGGCATGTAGCCTCTTTTGCTTTGATGATGTGTGAAATGCTTAAGGTGCTTTATGATGTGTGTCATGCTTTATCTCACAAATGTTGTACCCTATGTTGTATAGGGCATGCCGCGACAGTACACGCGGAGCACGGCACATCTCCTTCTGACCGGCTCTATGGACCAGACTCCTTCTGGTAGTAGCGGTCCTACGGACCGAGGGTTGGGTTCTGATCAGCCTCCTGCTGGTCCTACCGGTGGACTACCACCTTATACGCCCCCGGTCTGTGAGCAGTACCGATCGTCTTCTTCTGCGCAGCATGACTCTCAGGCTGCTCCGCCGACTGATAGGATTGAGTAGCTGATGATGATGATGCATCAGCAGCAGATGCAGCAGCAGCAGATACAGCAGCAGCAGCAGCAGATACAGCAGCAGCACCAGTAGCTTATGGCCACTATCGCTGAGGCCTTATCCCATGGTGGTAGTGCGACTCCACCTACGACATCCGCACATCCTGATGAGTATTCTGAGCCTCCTGCTCGGTTTGAGGATGTGCCTCTGCCCACATCCGTCGCACCTCCTACTGGAGATGTAGGTACACGTGGTTTACTTGAGCGATTTCAGCGCTTGAGGCCTCCCTCATTTATGGGTTCTCACAGACCTGAGGAGGCAGAGTTCTGGCTTGACCGCATCTCCAAGATGCTACGGATGCTGCACTGTTCAGAGGCAGAGCAGGTCGAGTTGGCTTCCTTCATGTTTAAGAGGGAGGCCAGTTTATGGTGGGACAGTGTGCTGCGGACATCGCAGTAGATTACGTGTGGACCTGGGAGGCTTTCGAGTTCTAGTTCCACGAGAAGTACTACCCGCAGACTTATCGGCACGAGCGGGAGGATGAGTTCCTGTGCCTCAGGCAGGGAGGCATGACGGTGACGGAGTATGACACCGCTTCAGTCCCAACTATCCTCGTCAATGAGCAGATGAGGATGCGTCGCTTCACTGAAGGCTTGCGACCTGACATACGGTCGAAGCTATGCTGCCTCAGTATCCCCACATACGCGGCATTGGTCCACATGTCTATGACGACCGAGCAGGATGTGGACCGATTGGCCAGATCGCGTGGTGCTATGGTTGCGAGGCCACGTCAGGATTTACAGAGCTGGCCTATCTTAGGCAAGAGGCCTCGTGCTGATTCGCCTCCCAGGGCCGCAGCACCAGTTGTTCCTGTGAGACGCCCGCTTGTGACCTAAACGTATTGCGGGAAACCGGGACATCCTGCTGAGAGTTGCTTCTCGCGCATGAGGGCTAGCGGATTTGCACCACCGCAGAGATTAGATCGCCCTTATCCACAGGCCATGTCAGCTCCACCGCTACAGACTGCTCCTGCACATCCGTCTTTCTGACTTCCTGTGTCGCGCTTAAGGCCGCCACAGCGACCCTTGGATCCTCAGCCGAACCGTCAGCAGCAGGCTCGGGTACATACGCTTGTTGCCGAGGCACCAGAGACGTCGATTTCGGCACCGACGACTTTTGAGGGTACGGCTTACATTCATGGTACTTCCGTTTCTTTGTTGGTGGACACTGGGTCCACTACTTCTATTATTTCTTGTGGGGCGGTTAAACGTCTATCTTTGCATACGATTCCCACTAAGGGAATGAGACTCACTACGGCTACTGGGACCTGTTCGGATGTCACACGGTTATGCGAGGGTTGCTCGATAGTTTTAGGTAGCAGCACAGTGCTCGTCGACCTCATTGTTGCTCCACTTTGGCACTACGACGTTATCCTTGGTATGGACTGGCTCGCTAAGATAAGGGCGGAGATAGATTGCGATACTCGGATCGTGACTGCCTATGGACCTGATGGCACAGCTTTCACGTTTTCAGTGCAGGTCAGTTGGCCCTGCCGTGTTGATTGTTATGCTGCTTTACTTGTGTCGATTGATGGTCCGACGTTGGAGGGTACACCGGTGGTTCGGGAATTTGTTGGTGTGTTTAAGACTATCCCTGAATTACCTCCTCGGCGCGAGATTGATTTTACGATTGATCTTACGCCTAGTGCGACGCCCATCTCGTTTCCGACTTATCGTATGCCTCCATGTGAGATGGAGGAGCTGCGGAAATAGGTTGACGAGTTGTGGAGAAGGGTTTTATACGACCTAGTGTGTCTTCTTGGGGAGCACCTGTGTTATTTGTGAAGAAGAAGGACGGGTCGCTACGGTTGTGTATTGATTACCGTAGGTTGAACCAGGTCACGGTGAAGAACAAGTATCCTTTGCCCAGGATAGATGATCTGTTCGATCAGTTGAGGGGGGCGAAGTATTTCTCGAAGATTGATCTTCAGTCAGGGTACCACCAGTTGCGCATGAGAGATGAGGACGTGCAGAAGACAGCCTTCAGGACGTGCTTTGGGCACTATGAGTTCTTGGTGATGTCGTTCGGCCTGACGAACGCACCAGCCGTGTTCATGGATCTGATGAACCGGGTATTTCGGCCCTTCCTGTACCGATTTGTCATCGTCTTTATTAACGATATCTTGATATACTCTACGAGTCGGGAGGAGCATGAGGAGCACTTGAGAGCGGTGTTGGGTAACTGGAGAAGAACCAGTTGTTCGCACAATGCAAGAAGTGCGACTTCTGGCAGGAGGAAATCAAGTTCCTGGGACATGTAGTGTCCAAGGATGGGATAGTAGTAGACCTTGCTAAGGTAGCCACGGTTCAAGATTGGCAGCAGCCTGAATCGGTTACCGAGGTGAGGAGTTTCCTTGGTCTGGTTGGGTATTACAGACGCTTCATTCGGGATTTCTCGAAGATCGCCAGGCCATTATCTCAGTTGACTCGAAAGGACCTGAAGTTCGCCTGGAATGAGAAGGCGGAGGCAGCTTTTAAGGAGCTGAAGAACAAGTTGACGTCCGCCCCTGTGCTAGTATTGCCAGAGCAAGGGGAGAAGTACACGATATATACTGACGTGTCTCGCGTTGGTTTGGGTTGTGTTCTGATGCAGAAGGATAGGGTAATTTCGTATGCCTCGAGACAATTAAGGAAGCACGAGGAGAATTACCCTACACACGACCTGGAGTTGGCAGTTGTCATCTTTGCATTGAAGCTCTGGAGACATTACCTCTACGGAGAGGAGTTCGAGCTTTTCTGCGATCACAAGAGCCTTAAGTACATATTCATACAGCGAGACTTGAATATGAGACAACGCCGATGGATGGAGACCTTGAATGACTCAAGTTCGAGGTTTCCTACCATCCTAGCAAGGCGAACCTTGTGGCAGACGCGTTGAGCCGCAAGAAGGCGATTGCATTTGCGGCACCACTGATGATAGCTGAGTGGGACATGGTGGAGTTCGTACGGGACTTCGAGCAGAGACTCACTGTCGAGGAGCCATTTGAGTGTGTTGCGCACGTTCGGGTGCGACCACTTATTGACGACAAGATTGTTGAGGCCCAGGAGGGCGATATACGGCTGTCTAAGCTTCGAGAGCAGGCTAGCGACGCCGAGGACTCCCAGTGGAGAGTTGGTTCTGATGGGGGTCTGCGATTTCGTGGCCGCCTATGCATTCCTGATGTGCCCGACTTGAGACGCGAGCTTCTCGAGTCTGCCCATAACTCGAAGCTTGCGATGCATCCTGGTAGCACGAAGATGTACCGGGATATGAGACGGACGTATTGGTGGGATAACATAAAGGCCCACATCGCTGAGTATGTGTCTCGATGTTTGACGTGCCAGCAGGTCAAGGCAGAACATCGCCGACCTCCTGGACTGCTTCAGCCCATGCCCATAGCAGAGTGGCAATGGGACTTCATCTCCATGGATTTCATATCAGGGCTACCGAAGACGAAGAGAGGACACGATTCCATTTGGGTGATTGTGGACCGGTTGACCAAATCGGCCCATTTCCTCCCTATCAGAGTTACGAACTCTGCAAAGGAGCTGGCTAGATTGTACATCAGAGAGATCGTCCGTCTGCATGGAGTTCCTTTAGAGATCGTGTCAGATAGAGACACCCGGTTCACATCTATCTTCTGGACTCGTATCCAGGAGGCGATGGGTGTGAAGTTGAAGTTCAGTACGGCGTTTCATCCTCAGACTGATGGGCAGACAGAGCGGGTGAATCAGATTCTGGAGGATATGTTGCGAGCATGTGTGTTGGACTTCAAGGACAGTTGGGATGACTGTCTTCCGTACGCAGAGTTCGCCTACAACAACAGCTTCCAGGCGACTATTGGCATGGCGCCGTATGAGGCCCTATATGGTTGTCCGTGTAGAGCACCGCATTGTTGGGCCGAGGTTGGCGAGCGTAGTCTGATTGGCCCGGAGTTGGTACAGGCGACTACGGAGAAGGTCGACATTATCAGGCGTCGACTACTGACAGCACAGAGCAGGCAGAAGAGTTACGCCGACACGAGGCGGCGACCGCTTGAGTTCGAGGTCGGAGACCATGTATTCCTCCGAGTTTTCCCTATGAAGGGAGTCCTTCGGTTTGGGAAGAAGGGGAAGCACACACCGAGATTTATCGGTCCATTTCAGATACTGGATCGAGTGGGTGATGTGGCGTATCGTCTCACTTTGCCCACGCCACTAGCATCTGTACACAACGTATTTCATGTATCTATGCTGAAGAAGTACGTTCCTGATCCTTCGCATATCATCAGATGGGAGCAGGTACAGCTGAGCGAGGATGCTACGTATGAGTTGCGCCCGACGCGTATCCTCGACAGGAAGGAGCAGGTACTGCGTAGCAAGGTCATTCCACTTGTGAAGGTACTATGGACACATCATTTCGAGGAGGAAGCTACTTGGGAGACTGAGGCCGAGGTCAGGAAGAACTACCCTCAGATTCTCGAGGAATACGAAAAGGTATAAATTTCGAGGACGAATTTTTTTTTTAAGGGGGGTAGATTGTAATGACACGTAAATTTTCGTACTTTGGTTCGAGTACCATCTCGACCAGAAATCAATTAGGATTAAATCCTTTAGAAAATTAACAAAGTTAACTAAGTGCAAAACTCGATTAGCTGTGAATTCCGTTGGGATCGCTTTAAATACGATCTGCAAGACCCAAAACTTGCAAAATCAGTGGCTCTAGGTTACCCTAAAGTTTAGAAACAAACTCATTACCCGGCTGCTCTCGGGAATGAAATGAAACTTCGTATTAGGTCTAGACCGCACATCGGAAGTCCGATTAACACGAAGTTAAGGAACTAGGACCGCCTCACTGGGCTTGACAACCACCTCAGAAATCAGGTCCAGTCGATGTCCCACGGCCATTCGTTTGGATCCGGAGCGAGGGAGTGTGAAAAACACTATTCCCTTTACAAAATAAATATCTGGAATAGTGATCTGGCACCATTCGCTTGCGCATCAGTATTAAGCAACCAGACCGTCAGAATCAGACCAAATTACACCCTCGGATCAAGAAAAATTTCAGGAACATTTACATGTACTTGGAATTTCGGATCGTGGCCCACTGACCGTTGAACTGAAAGTGGTCCGCCACGTGCGATCTGGGAATCCGATCGAGTCGAAAACGTAATCCCACATAGATCCATGTGTGGAGAGCTTAAGTCTGACGTTTGGCTCAAGGAGGGCCACCAGAACCCCTCTTTTGAGCTGGAAAAGTGCCGAAATACCTATATTAGCAGTAACCCTTGAACCTGAGTCTATTTTGGAGAGGTTTTAGGCTATAAAAAGGCTTAGAACAGCCCCTCTCACAGCCATACGAATTTGGGATAAAACCCTAGAGAGAGAGAGAAAAAGGGAGAGAAAAGCTTGGGATTTATGGGGAGTGCTTCCTCCTGTTGCTTTCAATCATCGCACAGCCTGCACCGCCTCTTTCCAGGCGCTTTCCCGACGATATCAACTCCGTTTTAAGGTGAGAAACCCTAACCCTATGTCTGATTTGAAGTGTATAGGCTGTAGGTTGTGAAATAGCTAACCGATTTCACTCTTTAGGTTAGAAAACTCCCGAATACGGAAGCTCATCTACCCTTGCTGATTCATTGAGATTCCAAGGACAAAGGTGAGGACTTTAGGTGTATAGGTTACGGTTTTCAACGCTTTCAATGTCAGATAATGATAGATTCATGATCTGTATGCAATTGCACATGTACAAAGTGCTTTCCTTCCTGTTTTCGTTTCGATTAACGTTGTAGAATATGGAATTTCACATACTCTAGGTATACGTAGAAATACCGTATACGTATTTTTTTTGGAAAAATGTTGACATGTTTATTTAATGTATGATTATACCATATATGGATAAAATACTAGTTTGGCGAAAGGAATCGCCGTAATACATGTTCGCTTGTAAATGCTACGTATGTTGAAATTGTGTATTCTAGAAATACCGTATATGTGTAAATTTTGGAAATGTAATTGTCATGATCATTTGCTGTATGATTATGGTATACATGGATAAAATACCCCCTTGGCGAAAGGATAGCCCTAATACGTATTTTGCTAACATACGTCATGTATGTTGGAATAGCGTACTCTAAGTGTTTGTGTAAATGCTTGTGAGTGTAAATGCTTGAGTGTTAGTGCCTTAGATAGGTGCTGATATGGAATTCCTGACTACCTTAGAGACATGTAGGATACCCTCCATGTGGTGGTTTGCTATAACCACTCACTTGTGATGTGTATGTAATTGTATCCCTATTTATATAGTACTCTACAACATGCTTTACAACATGCTTTATAACATGCCTTATGACATGCCTGCTAACATGCTTGTATTACTTTGTTATCATGCTTTACTCCACATGCTATTGATGAGAACTGTTTGAGTTTGGGACTATGTCTATAGTCCAAGCATTCGGTACCAGAATTGAGATTGTGGCTGAGATTCATGTCGCCACAAGGGATGTGTCTGATGAACCCGAGTCGTACTTCGGTTGGCGGTAGTGGTTGGCCACACGGAGCGCTTTTGCGCTTCATATCGCCCAACTTGTTGTGCGCTCGAGCTAGTCAGGCTCGTCAAGTAAACCGATATGTTGGATGTGTGTTCACCATGTTTGGTCATTACTGTTTGAACCTAGGGTACCAAACTTACCAGTGGCGATCCCGTTAACCATGGTACCTCGATCCGCTAAGACTCATGAGCGGACATGGTGGTATGGGACACCGCGGCCGAGCTATCGGCCTATGCTGTGGCCAAGTGCCTCCCCGTAGTGACCATTGAGCAACCCAAACTCGTGACCCGAATACGGTGGTATGGGACACTGTATTCGAGCTGTCGATACTTACGGCGAGAGCCGAGTACGGTGAGACCTGTACTCGTGCTGACGGGCGACGAGTCCTCTGTAGTATCTTCGAGTATACTCCAAGGGTCTGTGATTGGCGACGAGTCTTTCACAGCAACTAGAGTATGAGTTGAGCCGAGTACGGTGAGACCTGTATTCGAGCTGACGGCTAGTGATTGAGCCGAGTACGGTGAGACCTGTACTCGAGCTGACGGCCAGCAATTGAGCCGCATACGGTGAGATTTGTATCCGCGCTGATGGGTGACGAGCCCTTTGTGATGCCTTCGCTATGCCTCTCAAACCATAATATCGTATGAGATTAACTAGGATTGACGACCCTAGAATGGATCATGTTTGGGAATGATACAAGGGATGTACCTTAGTTTCCCAATACTGCTGTTTGAAATGGAATAATAATAACTCGGTAATCATGTTCATCATCGCACCGCACGTGCCTAGTAGATGTGGAGCACTGAGGGTGTTAAGCATTCACGAACGTAAGATGATGTCGCATGAGGGTGGTTTGGCAAGGGCATACATCATCATGTCATTCCATTCTTGCATTTAACAAGAGTAGTTAAACTTGTTTGATTTGTACTGCTTTATCATTACTGTTTGATTGAATTGATAACATGTTAACCTATGCCTTATTGTTCCACTGAGTTAGCTACTCACTCCCACGTTACGGGACGGTGTTTGCAACACCAACCAGACTCTGTCACAGGTATAGACGGCGCATCGGTTCAGGAGCCGGAGCCCGATTTCAACGAGGACCAGGATGAGTTCTCATTTATGCAGTACTCTGACGGCTTTGCTTAGGCCGACTGCATCGCGGGGATTTCAGGACTTATCTATGGAGTTGTATTTTGATTTTTTGACTTAGAAACCGTACATGTATATTGGTACTCAGTTAGTGCTCATACTCTGGTGTTCATAAAATTTTGTTTCTTTACACACCTTAAATATACAATTTCAGTCTTCCGCTTGCCTTAATATAATTGAACTGGAGTATGAATTATTGTTTTGGTATAATCTCATTCATGTTTATTGCTCTAACTCAGACAACATTTAACCATCATTGTGTATGTTGTATAAGTGATGCGTTGGAACTCGGCTGTTGAGTTCATACTCGACCCCCGAATTTCAGGGCGTTATAGTTAATATTACAGAACCCTTATTGTTTAGTATCTCACAGCTTTGATTAGAAAACCGAATACTATGGTTATTATCACATATTTGAGATATACTAAGCAAGTTATGTTTTAAGCCTTCAACATATAAAATGTTTTTAAACACAGGAAGATTAAAAAGATGAACCATACCTTGGCATATAATCTTGCAGTTGCTACCATCACCAAATGTGACTGAACCATCCGTCATATCTTTCAGATCCGTGAATAAAGCTTTGTCACCTGTCATATGCCTGAAGCATCCACTGTCTAGGTACCACTTTGAATGACTTGTTGCTTTGAAAGCAGTGTGAGCAACCAAGCAGGCAACTTTAGGAACCCATTTCATAACTGTTTTGGGTTTAGGAACATAGTCGGTCTTCTTTTGTTTATAGTTGTAAGAATGACCTATAGAGTTAGATTTTAAGAGCTCCTTGAGTAAATCAACTATCTTTTCAGATAGTGGATTTCGTTTCTGATTAAAGTTGACATGGCTGCTTCTAGGTTTTGGAAAAGTTTTTGAATTTCTAGAAAAACCTTGATAAGTACTTTTCCCTTTTGAGTTTGAGGACTCTCCTTTAACAAACATAGGAGGAGTATACTTTTGTTTAGGAGATAAATTTTTATCATAGCCCAACCCGGATAGATCACCACATTTTCTTGATCCGGATAAAAGTTTTTCTAACTTTGGATCACCTTGGGCATATTTCCATGTGTCCTTTAGACTCAGAAGAGAAGATACTTCAGTTTTGAGTTTCTCAATTTCAGATTTCAAATCAATAATTAGGGAGTTTTTGAATTCCAAATCGCATTTTGATTTTTTAAAACAATCTGAAATTTGTGATTTTTCTAAGACAAGTGATTCAAAACATTCTTTGAGTTTAGAAAACTTTTCTTTTTGAAGTTTAAGTTTGACAGCAATTTTACAACTTTCCTTATATAGGGCATTGTAAGCGTCTTGAAGATCATCTTCATTTTCACATTCACTACTCAGATTTTCTTCACTTGTTGAGTCATTATTTGAAAATGTGAATTTAGCTAGAGTCATAAGAGCTTTAACTTCATTGCTCGACTCAGTTTCAGAATCTTCTGATTCAGAAGAAGCTTCAGAATCAGATGATTCATCCCATGTAGCCAACATACCCTTCTTCTTGGGTTTGTCCTTTTTAGGACATCTATTTGCTAAGTGCCCATATTTTTGACAGTTGTAACATTGACTATCTTTCAAAGATTTTCGAGATTTGGGTCTAAACTTCTTTTTGTCATTCGATTTTTGAAAGTCAACCCTTTTCTTGCTTTTGAAAATCTTGTAAAATTTCTTAGCTAAAAGAGGCATATCATCTTCTAAATCAGAATTTTCTTCTGAATTACATTTAGAAGATTTTAGTGCGATAGATTTACTTTTAGGAGCTTTAAAGTTTAACTCGTAGGTTTGTAGAGAACCAACTAGTTCTTCTACCCTCATGTTATCCGTATCACAAAGTTCCTGGATCGCGGTTACTTTAGAATTGAACCATTCAAGAAGTGAGCGTAATATCTTTGCACACACTTTATTTTCTGGGATTTTATTGCAAGACCCCACATTGAGTTTACAATGCCATTCAATCTAGTGTAAAAGTCCATAAACATTTCATTTTCCTCCATATGAATTTCTTCAAATCTGGTTGTGAGGAGTTGGACTTTAGATTTTTTGACAATTGTAGTACCCTCGTGTGTTATTTCTAATATATCCCAAGCTTGCTTTGCAGTATCACAGGAAATGATTCTTTTGAACTCATCCGGTGATAGTGCGCAAGTGATTGCATTTAGTGCTTTAGCATTTGCACTACTCTCACTTTTCTGAAGTGTGGTCCATTGGTAATATGGTGTGACTTTCATAGATTTTGAACCATCAATCCCAGTAACTTCCATGATAGGAGGTTTCCACTCAGTCACGATGGCTTGTCACACACTCTCATCCATTGATTTGAGGAAGATCCTCATTCTGGCTTTCCAATAGGCATAGTTGGAGCCATCAAAGGGTGGAGGCCTAGTGACTGAAAGGCTATCAAAAATTGACATCTTAAATAGCTTAAATCGTTAGCTCAGGAATTAAATCCAAGAATTAAAAAGAGCTATTAGGCTCTGATACCACTTGAAAAGGCCTAGCTATATGTCCTAGAGGGGGGGGGGGGTGAATAGGACAATGCCAAATAAAACTTATAACAGCGGAATTAAAAAGAATATGATAGCCAAAATAAATCACAATGTATGAAAGTAAAACAACCTCAAGATTCAGATCTTAAGAGGTTGATACAAATGTTGTTCTAAGGACAACCTTACACCAAAAACCAGAGTTTATGCTAGGACAACCTTATTTCTAGAAAGATCTTTGTATCAAATCTCAAACCAAAGAGGAATACAGAAATAAACACAAACTGAACTGAAATAAATAGTAATCACAAATGTATTGTTCTAGGGACAGCCATACACCATAAAAATGGCAGGGCAACCTTGCTGGAACAACTTTAAAGGAAATTAAATATCAAGCTGATAAAGGAATAGCAGAAAATAAATTCTAAACTATTATAAAATTCCCACAATGCTTGAATTAAATGATTACAACATTCACCACCATACATACATCCCACAAATGAATAATTAAATATTAGAAGTATTAATCATTCAACCACAACACAAGGGATTATAGTGGTTTGCTTGTGTGTTCACCAACTGTTAAACAACAGCCACACAGAATGCCACTCCACTCCTAATATCCTCACACAGGGGATATTAGCATTCACTAACAAAATAGGTTTTCACAGGTTCACCCAAAACCTTTACAATTGTGTCTTTGTCTGTGGGCTTACACAATTAAAAAACCCCACTTCTGAGTTTTCCTGGCTCTCCTCAGATAACCAATACAACAAGATTTTTCTGGCAAATCTTGAAAGAAACCAAAACAAAAAGGAATTTACAATTAAATGTAAAATACCTGATTATCTCCTTCGTTGTAGCAGCCCTGTAGAACCAAGTCAGAGTAGATGATTGAATGTCCAAGTTCAATGTCCAGTACTCAATTACAATGGTTCTAGTTCTAATAGATTTTAAATTAAACCAAATAGGGCTTGCTTTAATTGATTTTGATTCCAAAGAAAGGGAATAACAATTCCTCTTATCAAATTAGATTGGAATAGCAGAAACAAAATCAATTAAATAAAGCTAAAGCATGAGAATATTAAATAAGCACACTTAGCTTAGATGGAGCACAGAATTATCTCTCAGAAGTTTGATGAAGATTGGCTTGAATGGATTAATTAATTCAATGAATTCTTCTGAGATTTGTGCTCTATTTATAGGTGAGCAGATCGCGTCTTCGACTGGTCTAGGGAGCTCTTCGACTAGTCGAAGAATTAACAGATATTTGAAAAATCGGGCGAGATAAGCTTTGACCGTTTTACGACTGGTCGAAGGTCTCCTTCGACTGGTCGTAGGTCACCTCGACTGGTCGAAGAACCTGAATTTCATCGCTGGACTTTGTGTCAAAGACTTTCGACTGGTCGAAGATGCAGTCAACACCTTTCCTTCGACTGGTCGAACAGATTCCTGGACTAGTCGAAACCTAACAGAAAATATCCGAATTTTGTAACAAACTCACGACTGATAGAAGAATTTCTTAGACTGGTCGAAGCAAAGCTAAGACTAGTCGAAGAAGGCCTAGGACTAGTCGAAGAACAGACCAAACTCATGTAAAATAAACATCCAACTTATGTATCCAAAGTGACCTACTCCTAAGGTCAACCTAAGGTCAGTCAAACCTCAACCATGAAGTAAGGACATTGAAACATTAGGAACAAGTGACCTTGAAGTTTAAGCTTTGAAGTCTTGATGTAGTTCAATCTTGAAATCTTGATGTAGTTCAATCTTGAAAGTGTCTTAAGTTCTTTACGAACTGCCTTGTACTCTTCTTGAAGTCCTGTATTCTTGAGTCATGTCTTATGAGCAGTTCTTGCAGTCAAGGTTGATCTTTGTACTTGTGAGCTTTGCTTGTTGTGAGCTTTGCTTGTTCATGAATGTTGATCTTTGAGAGAGCTTCACTTATGCAAGTTATATAACAGTGATTTTGGCACCACAAATTTGACAACAGACAGGGATATAAACTATAGCACTTACGATCAATTTCAGATTCTAACTTAAACCTAAAAAGGAAAGAAGAAGGGAATAGAAATCTAGAAATAGAAACAAAGAGGGAATTAGAAAGAAGTTACCAAATTAGAAGTTCCAAAATTAAGATCCTGCAAAACAAAACAGAACAAGTCAGTTTCTAAAAATAGAAATTCTAAAATTAGAAAGTTTCTAAAAATAAAAATAGAAAGATGACTTAGCTTCTAAAACTAGAAAGAAAAGTTTCTAAAATTAAAAAACCTAGTTTCTAAAAATTTATTAGGAAAGTTCTAACCCTAGAATTAGAAAGTTAGTTTCTAAAAATAAAAGAAATCCTAAAATTAGAAAGTTTCTAAAAGCAGAAAATAGAAAATTTCTAAAACTAAAAATAGAAAGTAGAAAAACCCTAATCTTAACCTAATTCCAAAACTAATCAATCTCAGAAAAACACAGTCATTACTCTCCGACAACAGTGCCAAAAACTTGTTCATAACCCCAAGTGCAGGGTCGCGATTTAGTAATAATCTCGGTGTGACCGAGGTCGAATCCATAGGGACTAATCATGTGTGTCTTATAAAAGTAACTAGAACTAGAACTAGAAGAAGTTGAAAACCTAAATCAGAAATATTTGAGAGATTTAATGAAAAACTTAATAAGTTCAAAAGTGGGAAACAAGGTTCCAAGGATCCACTTGTAGGTTCTCAGGATACCACCTTGCTTAATTTAAGGATGAAGAGATTTGTTAGATCTCTGAACTTCTCATGGATCTAATCATTAATGGATGAGAGTTGTGATGATTTGGAAGTGATTCCATCACCTAACCATGCCTAGGAGATAAGGCAAACAACAGGATCTACCAATCACACAACCAATCATAAGAGAATCGTGAAGGTTAGGAAGGATTCCATCATCCAACCATGCCCAAGGGACAATGGTGAACAATAGGATCTCCTAATTTCACAATCTCAATTCAGGAAAAGAAGATATCTCCAGCTATCACAGATCTATCGTAATTTGAGTCACAACAAACCATTAAAAACTAAAAATATTCATTCGTAATCAAACTAGAATCCAAGAGAGTTCAATAAAACATGAATCGAAACAAGGAAAACATCCCAATCACACTACAAGCTTCACCTCTTAGCCCTAGCTAAGAGGTTTAGCCAACCATAAACATGATTGAACTAGAAACTCTTAAGAAAAGCATAAAAACAACTAAGGGAAGAAAAACTCTTGGTGGCCGCTTCTCCACACTTTTGCTCCACTCCACAAACCCTAGATGATGCCTAGGGATGCACTAGGGACCCTTATTTATAGTTTTAGGGCTTAAACTTTCGCACACCAATGGAAATTTTCGGAAACCATCTCAAATTTACGTAGTCCGTGTAACTTTTGTTTAAGTCTTCGATGTCATTAGACAGCCTTCGATGTCATTAAGGACTGGCTTCGATGTCATCCAAAAACTTGCGATGTTATCGAAAATGTACCCAAAACAGTCCAACGAGTTACTTCAATTTCTTCAATAAATTCGATGCCATCGAGCAGACTTCGATGTCATCGAACCCCTTCCTTCGATGTCATCGAACATATCTTCGATGGATCGAAAAGAGCACCCAATATGTCCAGCAACCAACTCGAGTTTTCTGTAATTCTTCGATGTCACCGACTAGCCTTGGATGTCATCGAACAGCTCCGTTCGATGTCATCTAAGCTCAAATCCTGCGAATTTTTGCACTAATTTCTGCACTTCCTTCCTTTTCCACTTGATTTTCTTGAATCTTGGGGTCTTGAAATCTTCCATCTTGGTCTCCAAAGATCCATTATTTGCATGATGATTCTTGTAATGCCCTGAAATTCGGGGGTCGAGTATGAACTCAACTCCCGAGTTCCAACGCATTACTTATGCAACATAGATAATGATGATTAAATGTTGTCTGTGTTAGAGCAATAAACATGAGTGAGATTATACGAAAACAGTAATTCATACTCCAGATCAATTGTATAAAGGCAAGCGGAAGACTGAAATTATATATATAAGGTATGTGAGGAAACAAAACCATCATGAACTCCAGAGTATGAACACTAACTGAGTACCCATATACATGTATTGTTTCTGGGTCAAAAAATCAAAATACAACTAAAAGATGAATCCTAAAATCCCCGCGATCCAGTCGGCCTAAGCAAAGCTGTCAGAGTACTACATGTATGAGAACTCGTCCTGGTTATCATCGTAGTCAGGCTCCGCCTCCTGGATCGACGTAGCATCTACACCTAAGACAGAGTCTGGTTGGTGTGTACAACACCGTCCCGTAACATGGAAGTGAGTAGCTAACTCAGTGAAACAATAAAGCATAGGTTAACATGTTATCAATTCAATCAAGCAGTACAATCAACCAATCCTAACTACTCTTATTAAATGCAAGTATGAAATGACATGATGAATGCCCTTACCAAACCACCCTCATGCGACACCGTCTTACGTTCGCGAATGCGTTCATCCCTCAGTGCTCCACATTTACTAGGCACATGCAGTGCGATGATGAGCATGATTACCGAGTAATTATTAGTCCATTTCAAGCAGCAGTATTGGAAAACTAAGGTACCTCCCTTGTATCATTCCCAAACATGATCCATTCTAGGATCGTCAGTCCTAGTTAATATCAAATGATGGTGTGTTTTCTAGGTCACTGCAAAGGCTGTCAGGGCTGTTACGCACAAAGGTTACACCACTCCCCCATCACCTTTTTAACGGTTTATCACTATACAGATACAGGCCTAGTCCATACTCTATGTATGCGGCAAGACTCATCGTCTCACCGCAAATTCAGAGTATGCTCGAGGTCACTACAAAGGGCTCGTCACCAATCAGTGTAGGCCGACAGCTCGAATATAGTGTCCCATACCACCAAAATTGGCTCACGAGTCTGGTTGATCATTGGTCACTACGGGGAGGCACGTGGCCCCAGCGTAGGCCAACAGCTCGACCACGGTGTCCCATACCACCATGCTCGGCTCATGAGTCTTAGCTGATTGAGGTACCATGGTTAATAGGATTCCACTGGTAAGTTTGGTACCCTAAGTTCAAGCAGTAACGACCAAACATGGTGAACATACATTAGACATATCGGGTTACTTGACGTGCTCGGCTAGCTCGAGCGCACAACAAGTTGAACGATATGAAGTGCAGAAGCACTTCGTATGGCCAACCACAATTGCCAACCGAAGTACGACTCGGGTTCGTCAAACACATCTTTCGTGGCGACATGAATCTCAACCACGATCTCAAGTCTGGTACCGAATGTCTGGACTATAGACATAGTCCCAAACTCAATCAATCCTTACTCATAACATGAGGTGTAAAGCATAATAAACAAAGAAATTCAAGCATGTTAACAAGCATGTCATAAAGCATATTATAAAACATGTTACAAAGCATGTTATAAAGCATATTATAAAGCACTACATAAATAGGGATACAAACACATATATTTCGTAAGCAAGTGGTTATAGTAAACAATCACATGGAGGAAATCATACATGTCTCTAAGATGGTTGAGAATCCCATCTCAACACTTACCTAAGGCACTAACATCTAAGCACTTACTCTCACAAGCATTTTCACAAACACTTAGAATACACTATTTCAACATACATGATGTATGTTAGTAAAACATGCATTAGGGCTATCCTTTCGCCAAGCGAGTATTTTATCCATGTATATCATATTCATACAGCAATTAATCATGATAAATACATCTCCAAAATTTATACGTATACGGTATTTTCTAGAATACACAATTTCAACATACATAGTGTATATTAGCAAACATGTATTATGGCGAATCCTTTCGCCAAATAAGTATTTTATCCATATACCATATATTCATACAACAAATAATCATGGCAAACACATTTTAAAAATTTATACGTATACGGTATTTCTACGTATACCTAGAGTATGTAAAATTCCATATTCTACATCATTAATCGAAATGGAAAACAGACAGCACTTTGTACATGTGCAATTATATGCAGATCATGAATCTATAATTATCTGACATTGAAAGCGTTGAAAACCATAACTTATACACCTAAAGTCCTCACCTTACACCGTAGAATTGCAACGGATCAGCTAGGTTTGCCAAGCTTCCGTATTTTGCAGTTTGGGAGCCTAAAGAATGAAATAGGTTAGCTATTTCATAACCTACAACCACACACCCCAAAACAGGTTTAGGGTTAGGGTTTCTTACCTCAAAACGCAGTCGGTATCGCCGGGAAAGCGACAAGAACCAGGTGGTGCAGCTAGTGTAGTGGCAGGAAACAGTAGCAGGGAGATTCCCCCACAACTCTCACTCTTTCTATCTTTTCTCATTTCTCTCTCTAGGGTTTTTCTCAAATTCGTATGGCTGTGAGAGAGAGGGTTCTAAGGTCCTTATATAGCCTAAAAACTCTCTGAAATAGACTTAAGGTCAAGGTATACTTAGGTTATAACTAAAGCGGCATTGTTTCAGCTCAACGGAGGATTTCTGGCGGGCCTCCTCGAGCCAAAAGTCGGACTTAAGCTCAGTGACAATGGATCCAGGTAAAGTTAAGTTTTCGTTTCAGTCGGATTCCCAGATCACGCGTGACGGACCAGTTTTAGTTCAACGGTCAGCGGGTCTCGATCGAAATTCCAAGTACATGTAAATGTTTGTGAAATTTTTCCTGACCGAGGGTGTATTTGGGTCAGATTCTGACGGTCTGGTTGCTTATAAAATGTCTGCAAGCGACACATGCCAGATCACTATTCAAGATATCTATTTTGTAAAGAAAACCAGAGTTTTCACACTCTCTCGCTCCGGACTCGATGAACAGCCGTGGGACATTGTCTGGATTTGATTTCCGAAATGGTTGTCAAGCCCAGCGAGGAGGTCCGAATTCCTTAACTTCATATTATTCGGACTCCCAATGTGTGGTCTAAACTTGATACGGAGTTTCAATGTGTTCCAGAGAGCAGTCGGGTAATGAGTTTGATTCTAAACTTTAGGGTAACCTAGCGTCAATGATTCTACAAGTTTTGGGTCTTGCAGATCGTATTTAAAGTGATTCCAACGGATTTCATGGCTAATCTAGTTTAGCACTTAGTTAACTTTGTCAAATTTCTAAAGGATTTAATCCTAAGTGATTTCTGGTCGAGGTGGTACTTGAGCCCTTGTACGGAAAATTTCGATTCGTTACAATCTACCCCCCTTAAACAAAAATTTTGTCCTCGAAACTTGTACCTTTTCGTACTCCTCGAGAATTTGAGGGTAGTTCTTTATGACCTCGGCCTCTGTTTCCCATGTAGCTTCCTCTTCTGAATGATGAGTCCATAGTACCTTCACAAGTGAAATGACCTTGCTATGCAGTACCTGCTCCTTCCTGTCAAGGATATGCGTCGGACGCAGCTCATACGTAGCATCCTCGCTCAGCTATACCTGCTTCCATCTGATGATATGTGAAGGATTAGGAACGTAATTCTTCAGTATAGATACATGAAATACGTTGTGTACAGCAGCAAGTGGTGTGGGCAAAGCGAGACGATATGCCACAACACCCACTCGATCCAGTATCTGGAACGGACCGATAAACCTCGATGGGAGCTCCCCCTTCTTCCCAAACCAAAGGACTCCCTTCATAGGGAAAACTCGGAGGAATACATGATCTCCGACCTCGAACTAAAGCGGTCGTCGCCTCGTATCGGCGTAGCTCTTCTGCCTGCTCTGCGTTGTAAGAAGTCGACGCCTGATAATGTCGACCTTCTCTGTAGTCGCCTATACCAACTCCGGGCCAATCAGACTTCGCTCGCCAACCTTAGCCCAACAATGCGGTGCTCTGCAAGGACAACCATACAGGGCCTCATATGGTGCCATACCAATACTTGTCTGGAAGCTGTTATTGTATGCGAACTCTGCGTAAGGAAGACAGTCATCCTAACTGTCCTTGAAGTCTAACACACATGCTCGCAACATATCCTCCAGAATCTGATTTACCCGCTCCGTCTGCCCATCAGTCTGAGGATGAAACGTCATACTGAACTTCAACTTCACACCCATCGCTTCCTGGATACGAGTCCAGAAGATAGATGTGAACCGAGTGTCTCTGTCCGACACGATCTCTAAAGGAACTCCATGCAGACGGGCGATCTCTCTGATATACAATCTAGCCAGCTCGTCTGCAGAGTTCGTGACTCTGATAGGGAGAAAATGGGCTGATTTGGTCAACCGGTCCACAATCACCCAGATGGAATCATGTCCCTTCCTCGTCTTCGGCAGCCCCGATATGAAATCCATGGAAATGAAGTCCCACTTCCATTCTGCTATGGGCATGGGCTGAAGCAGTCCATGAGGTCGGTGATTTCTGCCTTGACCTACTGGCATGTCAGACAACGGGAAACGAACTCAACGATGTGGGCCTTCATGTTATCCCACCAATATGACCGTCTCATATCCTGGTACATCTTCGTGCTACCAAGATGCATCGCGAGCTTCGTATTGTGAGCAGACTCGAGAAGCTCCTGTCTCAAGTCAGGAATATCAGGAACACATAGGCGACCATGGAATCGTAGACCCCCATCAGAACCAACTCTTCACTCGGAGTCCTCGGCGTCGCTAGCTTAGTCTCGAAGCTCAGACAACCGTTCGTCGCCCTTCTGGGCCTCAATGATCCTGTCGTCAATAAGTGGTCGCACCCGAACGTACGCAACACACTCAAATGGCTCCTCCACATTAAGTCTCTGCTCGAAGTTCCGCACGAACTCAACCATGTCCCACTCAGCTATCATCAACGGAGCCGTAAATGCTATAGCCTTCTTGCGGTTCAACGCATCTGCCACAAGGTTCGCCTTGCCAGGATGGTAGGAAACCTCGAACTTGAAGTCCTTCAAGGTCTCCATCCATCGGCGTTGTCTCATATTCAAGTCTCGCTGCGTGAATATAATCTTAATGCTCTTGTGGTCGCAAAAAAGCTCGAACTCCTCTCCGTAGAGGTAATGTCTTCAGAGCTTCAATGCAAAGATGATAGCAGCCAACTCCAGGTCGTGTGTAGGGTAATTCTCCTTGTGCTTCCTTAATTGTCTCAAGGCATACGAAATCACCCTGTCCTTCTGCATAAGGACACACCCCAAACTAACGTGAAACGCGTCAGTGTATATCGTGTACTTAACCCCTTGCTCTGACAATCCTAGCACAGGGGCGGACGTCAACCTGCCCTTCAGCTCCTTGAAAGCTGCTTCCGCCTTCTCATTCCAGGCAAACTTTAGGTCCTTCCACGTCAACTGAGACAACGGCCTGACAATCTTCAAGAAATCCCGAATGAAGAGTCTATAATACCCTACCAGACCAAGGAAACTCCTCACCTCGGTAACCGAGCCAGGCTACTGCCAATCCTGAATCGCGGCTACCTTAGCAAGGTCCACTGCTATCCCATCCTTGGACACCACATGCCCGAGGAACTTGACTTCCTCCTGCCAGAAGTCGCACTTCTTATACTGCGCAAACAACTGGCTCTTCTTCAACGTATCCAACACCGCTCTCAGGTGCTCCTCGTGCTCCTCTCGACTCGTAGAGTATATCAGGATATCATCGATGAAGACGATGATGAATCGGTATAGGAATGGCTGAAATACCCGGTTCATCAGGTCCATGAACACGGCCGGTGCGTTCGTAAGGCCGAACGACATCACTAGAAACTCGCAGTGCCCAAAGCACGTCCTGAAAGCCGTCTTCTGCATGTCATCATCTCTAACGCGCAACTGGTGGTACCCCGACTGCAGATCAATCTTAAAAAATACTTTGCCCCCCTCAACTGATCAAACAGATCATCTATCCTGGGCAAAGGATACTTGTTCTTCACAGTGACCTGGTTCAACCTACGGTAATCAATACACAACCGTAGGGAGCCATCCTTCTTCTTCACAAACAGTACAGGTGCTCCCCAGGGGGACACACTAGGTCGTATAAAACCCTTCTCTACTAGCTCGTCAATCTGTTTCCGCAGTTCCTCCATCTCACATGGAGGCATACGATAAGTCGGCAAAGAGATAGGTGTCGCACCAGGCGTAAGATCAATGGTGAAGTCGATCTCGCGCCGAGGTGGCAAACTAGGAATCGTCTTAAACACATCTATAAACTCCCGAACCACCAGCGTATCTTCTAATGTCAGACCATCAATCGGCGCTAACAAAGCAGTATAACACTCAACATGGCAGGGCCAACTAACCTGCACTGGAAACGTAAAAGTTGTGCCGTCAGATCCATAGGCCGTCATGACCCGAGTATCACAATCTATCTTAGCCTTTATCTTCGTGAGCCAGTTCATACCGAGAATAATGTCGTAATGTCATAGTGGAGCAACAATAAGGTCGACGAGCACTGTCTTGCTACCCAAATCTACGGAGCAACCCTCACACACCCGTGTGACATCCGAAAAAGTCCCAGTAGCCGTAGTGAGTCTCATTACCTTCACGGGAATAGTATGTAAAGCTAGACGCTTAACCGCTGCACATGAAATAATGGAAGTAGTGGACCTAGTGTCCACCAATAAAAAGACAGGAGTACCTTGAACATGCACAGTGACCTCGAAGGCCACAGGTGCCGTCTCTGGTTCCTCTGCTGTAAGTGCATGAACACGCGCCTGCTGAGATCGATTAGGCTGAGGTACCATGGGCCGTTGAGGCTGCCTGAAGTGTGATACAGTAGGTCGGAAGGAAGGATGAGTAGGGGCAGTCTGTAAAGGTTGAGCTGATATGGCCTGAGGGTGACGGCGATCCAGGCTCTGTGGTGGTGAGAACCCGCTAGCCCTCATACGTGAAAAACAACTCTCTGCGGGATGACCCAGCTTCCCGCAGAAAGAACAGGTCACTCCAGGGCGCCGCATCGGAACCACTGGCGCCCCGACCCTGGGGGGAGAGTCGATGCGAGGCCTCTTGCTTAAGAAAGGCTTGCTCTGCATCTCGGGTCGTGGCCTCGTAACCATGGCACCACGAGAACGTATCAGCCGATCAACATCCTGCTCGGTCGTCATAGACATGTGAACCAGTGCCACATAAGAAGGTATACTGATACAGAACATCTTCGACCGTATATCAGGTCACAAACCTCCAGAAAAGCGGCGCATCCGAATCTGCTCATCAACAAGGATAGTCGGGACAAAGCAGCCCAACTCGGTGAAGCAATGCTCGTACTCTGTGACTGTCATGCCTCCCTACCTGAGGCGTAAAAACGCATCCTCTAGCTCGTGTCTGTAGGTCTGCGGGTAATACTTCTCGTGGAACCGGAACTCAAATGCCTCCCAAGTCCACACATAGTCCTCTGCGACAGACCGCAGCATGCTGTCCCACCACAGACTAGCCTCCCTCTCGAACATGAAAGTGGCCAACTCGACCTGCTCTGCCTCAGTACAGTGCAGCATCCGAAGTATCTTGGAGATGCGGTCCAGTCAAAACTCAGCCTCATCGGGTCTGTGAGAACCCATGAATGTGGGAGGCCTCAGGCGCTGGAATCGCTAGAGTAGGCCACGGGTACCAACATCTTCAGTAGGGGGTACATAAGGCGCAGGGGGAGGTGTAGCCTCAGCCTGAGCAGGAGTCTCTACGGTCTCTGACTGTATAGATGGTGAAGGTGGAGCCGCACTGCCACCCTGAGCCGATAAAACCGCCAGAAGCTGCTGATGCTGCCGCTGCATCAGCATCATCATCTGCTCAAACCTGTTAGGAGGTGGAGCAGCCTGTGGGTCATGCTGTGTAGACGAGGATGCCTGGTGCTGCTCGCGAACCGGGGGTGTATAAGGTGGCAGTCCACCAGTAGGACCAGCATGAGGCTGATCAGAGCCTAACCCTCGGTCCGTAGGACCACCTCTACCAGGAGTCTGGTCCATCGAGTCAGTGAGAAGGAGGTGTGTCGTGCTCCATGTATACTACTGCGGCATGCCCTATACAACATAGGGTGTAACTTATGTAAGATAAAGTATAACAACACATTATTTAAGCACTTAAAGCATTCCACACATCTCATAGCAAAATAGGCTGCATGCTTTTCATTTACCCAAAATTGTCATAATACATGGAATACAAAGATACATGAATCATGACAGAAATTACATGCAAGCCAAGTACATCCACACCATCAAACACTTAAAACATATTACTAACTACTAGATCATCAACATGGAAACATAAACCGTCTAATGCGGTAACCAAAAACAACCACAAACAACAACTTGGATGACTAGGCATCCGAGTCAGGCGATGGAGGAGGGGCATTCTTGTCCTGTAGCCAACACAGGATGACCTTCAAGGTGCGAGACACCTTGCTGAGCTTGGTTCGGACCCGCCCGGCTTCCTGTTGCAGGGCGGCTTGGCCCTCCTCAAGAAGGGCTAAACGCGCATCTATCGCAGCCCGATCCATGTCCTGCTCCTGAGCCGCAGGAGGTGAACTCTCCTTAGTGTCCTGGGCCTCAGGTTCCTCTTCTTCTTCTTCAGCTTCACTCTCATCTTCACTCTTGTCTTCTTCGCTCTCAATCTCATCCTCACTCTCCCATGTCGGGCCCGTTGTCGTCGTGCCCCAAGTTTCATCTGCTAGAGAGTATTCTCGTCGATTTGGTGGATCGGTACTGGCCTTTCCAACCCCAGACTATAGCCATACTCCCGTGCAATCCTGCATATGAGTCGGCGGAAAGGAAGCGAATCAGAGCTCCTGGTGGAGCATGAAATATTCATGATCTTTAGCAACACGAATGTAAGTACACACAAGTTTGCCCTCTGCCCCACTTGGTACAGAAAGTCAACCATGAGTCGCGTGCACTCGCTGCGATTACTGTGTCTGGGGTAGAGGTTGTATGTGAAGATGTGATATAGCAGGCGGAAGTCGTCTGACATGTGAGACACTAGCAGGCTTTTGTTCGGCTGCCACTCAGCTAGACGGCCACCACAAAGATATCGTGTGCGACGATCCCTTTCATGAGCAGTCCCTAGATTCTGTTCGCTAGCATGTACGTCACCAAGGGGCATATTCATAAGCCACGCGATCACCCTCACATCAATGGTGACAAACAGATCCACCCCAACTAAGAGCCAGAACTGCAAAGGTTCTAGTGTAGACTCACGAATGTTGGCGTAGAAGGCTCGGACAGTACCAGGATTGGCCCGACCTCTGACCTCAAATAGCGGACCCCAGAGGGCCGCCTCCACTTGCTCGAACAATAAGTATTCCCCAAATAGCCGTCCATCCACCTGGGCTTCAAAGAGAACCCTGCGGTCCTCATAAACTCCATGAGGCAGTGCCGCCAACTGTGCCAGTTCAGCAGGGATCCGGGGATCAAGGTCCCGCTTTGTTCGAAACTCCCGGGCAAAGTTTGAGCTAGCGGTGGTGTCTCTCGGCCGCCTTGATCATGTAGGGCGACTAGGCCCAGCCTCATCAGCGGTGCTCTTCCTCTTACCCATACAAGAGAGGATGGTGGAGATGGAGAAAATGGCCGAAACAATTTCGAGAAAGGCCATGAAAAATGAAGGAAATAGAGAGAAGGGCTTGACTTCTCTTATTCTCCATGAACAACAGCCCCAACAGGTGTTGAGGAGGCCCAAAAGACAGGGAATGAAGAAGGAACAAGGGAGAAATGGGATGGGTTAGGAGGTTACACGATTTTGAGCTCCAAATGGGCGTGTGGGGGTCCAAATGAGAGAAACGAAGAGGGAAAGGAGAGAAGGACTGCAGTGACGATGGGAGTGGGTAGGTTGTGGTCGAAATCAGTAGGGAGGACGATCGGAAGGGCATTTTTGAAGAAAAACAGCAAGGTTGGAGAGAGAAAACAGCTTGGAGGGAAGGTTTGTGAAGGAGATCACGTTTTAAGAGATGGAAAAGGGATGTGATGGGTACCAGGGGGTTTATAAAACCCCCAAAGACGATCGGCCCAAGCCGCGGGCCCGGCCCAGCCAGGAAAGTGGCGTGGCCTCGCTGACCGGGCGAGGGCCTCGCCGAAAAATTTTGGGTTTTTCAAAAGTGGGCCCCATGGTCATGTTCCTCCAGTCTCCTAGGCCCCAAAAAATACTGGGCCCCACCCTGGGTACCCCTGGATTAGTGTGGGTAGGCCCCTAACCCCGATTCGCTCTATTTCGGACAGTTTCGGGCACTTTCAGACACATACTGACATTTGCAGATTTTTTACTACTGGGATAAGGTGTATTGGGATCTAGACACGTTAATAGATGGTTTAGAAGTGATTTGGGATCGACACGTGCGATCAGGATCAAGTACGAACTCGATTAAAATGCCTATTTTCGATGAACTTCGCCAAATGACGAAATCGAGAAAACCTAGGACTGTTTCTATATTTTTCTCGCACCCTCCTATGTTGTAATGCGTCAGCGTACGTCGTGGGAACATAACTCAGGTCCGGTTTAATCAAAATCATGCTCTAATACCAACTTGTAACGCCCTGAAATTCGGGGGTCGAGTATGAACTCAACTCCCGAGTTCCAACGCATCACTTATGCAACATAGATAATGATGATTAAATGTTGCCTGTGTTAGAGTAATAAACATGAGTGAGATTATACCAAAACAGTAATTCATACTCCAGATCAATTGTATAAAGGCAAGCAGAAGACTGAAATTGTATATATAAGGTATGTGAGGAAACAAAACCATCATGAACTCCAGAGTATGAACACTAACTGAGTACCCATATACATGTATTGTTTCTGGGTTAAAAAATCAAAATACAACTAAAAGATGAAACCTGAAATCCCCGCGATCCAGTCGGCCTAAGCAAAGCCGTCAGAGTACTGCATGTATGAGAACTCGTCCTGGTCCTCATCGTAGTCAGGCTCCGCCTCCTGAATCGACGTAGCATCTACACCTGAGACAAAGTCTGGTTGGTGTGTACAACAGCGTCCCGTAACGTGGGAGTGAGTAGCTAACTCAGTGGAACAATAAAGCATAGGTTAACATGTTATCAATTCAATCAAGCAGTAATGATAACGCAATACAATCAACCAATCCTAACTACTCTTATTAAATGTAAGTATGAAATCACATGATGAATGCCCTTGCCAAACCACCCTCATGCGACACCATCTTACGTTTGCGAATGCGTTCATCCCTCAGTGCTCCACATCTACTAGGCACATGCAGTGCGATGATGAGCATGATTACCGAGTAATTATTAGTCCATTTCAAGCAGCAGTATTGGGAAACTAAGGTACCTCCCTTGTATCATTCCCAAACATGATTCATTATAGGGTTGTCAGTCCTAGTTAACATCAAACGATGGTGTGTTTTCTAGGTCACTGCAAAGGCTGTCAGGGCTGTTACGCACAAAGGTTACACCACTCCCCCATCACCTTTTTAACGGTTCATCACTATACAGATACAGGCCTAGTCCATACTTTATGTACTGTGGCAAGACTCGTCGCCTCACCGCAAATTCAGAGTATGCTGGAGGTCACTACAAAGGGCTCGTCACCAATCAGTGTAGGCCGACAGCTCGAATATAGTGTCCCATACCACCATAATCGGCTCACGAGTCTGGTTGCTCACTGGTCACTACGGGGAGGCACGTGGCCCCAGCGTAGGCCGACAGCTTGACCACGGTGTCCCATACCACCATGCCCAGCTCATGAGTCTTAGCGGATCAAGGTACCATGGTTAACGGGATTCCACTGGTAAGTTTGGTACCCTAGGTTCAAGCAGTAGCGACCAAACATGGTGAACATACATTAGACATATCGGGTTACTTAACGTGCTCGGCTAGCTCGAGCGCACAACAAGTTGAACGATATAAAGTGCAGAAGCACTTCGTGTGGCTAACCACTATCGCCAACTGAAGTACGACTCGGGTTCGTCAAACACATCTTTCGTGGCGACATGAATCTCAACCACGATCTCAAGTCTGGTACCGAGTGTCTGGACTATAGACATAGTCTCAAACTCAATCAATCCTTGCTCATAGCATAAGGTGTAAAGCATAATAAACAAAGCAATTCAAGCATGTCATAAAGCATGTTATAAAACATGTTACAAAGCATGTTATAAAGCATATTATAAAGCACTACATAAATAGGGATACAAACACATATATTTCATAAGTGGTTATAGTAAACAACCACATGGAGGAAATCATACATGTCTTTAAGATGGTTGAGAATCCCATCTCAACACTTACCTAAGGCACTAACATCCAAGCACTTACTCTCACAAGCATTTTCACAAACACTTAGAATACACTATTTCAACATACATGATGTATGTTAGTAAAACATGCGTTAGGGCTATCCTTTCGCCAAGCGAGTATTTTATCCATGTATATCATATTCATACAGCAATTAATCATGATAAATACATCTCCAAAATTTATACGTATATGGTATTTTCTAGAATACACAATTTCAACATACATAGTGTATATTAGCAAACATGTATTATGGCGAATCCTTTCGCCAAATAAGTATTTTATCCATATACCATATATTCATACAACAAATAATCATGGCAAACACATTTTCAAAATTTATACGTATACAATATTTCTACGTATTCCTAGAGTATGTAAAATTCCATATTCTACATCATTAATCGAAATGGAAAATAGACAGCACTTTGTACATGTGCAATTACATGTAGATCATGAATCTACAATTATCTGACATTGAAAGCGTTGAAAACCGTAACCTATACACCTAAAGTCCTCACCTTACACCGTAGAATTGCAACGGATCAGCTAGGTTTGCCAAGCTTCCGTATTTTACAGTTTGGGAGCCTAAAGAATGAAATAGGTTAGCTATTTCATAACCTACAACCACACACCCCAAAACAGGCTTAGGGTTAGGGTTTCTTACCTCAAAACGGAGTCGGTATCACCGGAAAAGCGACAAGAACCAGGTGGTGCAGCTAGTGTAGTGGCAGGAAACAATAGCAGGGAGATTCCCCCACAACTCTCACTCTTTCTCTCTCTTTTCTCATTTCTCTCTCTAGGGTTTTTCTCAAATTCGTATGGCTGTGAGAGAGAGGGTTCTAAGGTCCATATATAGCATAAAAACTCTCTGAAATAGACTTAAGGTCAATGTATACTTAGGTTATAACCAAAGCCGCATTGTTTCAGCTCAACGGAGGATTTCTGGCGGGCCTCCTCGAGCCAAAAGTCGGACTTAAGCTCAGTGACCATGGATCTAGGTAAAGTTAAGTTTTCGTTTCAGTCGAATTCCCAGATCACGCGTGACGGACCAGTTTCAGTTCAACGGTCAGCGGTCTCGATCCGAAATTTCAAGTACATGTAAATGTTTGTGAAATTTTTCCTGACCGAGGGTGTATTTGGGTCAGATTCTGACGGTCTGGTTGCTTATAAAATGTCTGCAAGCGACACATGCCAGATCACTATTCAAGATATCTATTTTGTAAAGAAAACAAGAGTTTTCACACTCTCTCGCTCCGGACTCGACGAATAGCCGTGGGACATTGTCTGGATTTGATTTCTGAAATGGTTGTCAAGCCCAACGAGGCGGTCCGAATTCCTTAACTTCATATTATTCGGACTCCCAATGTGTGGTCTAAACTTGATACGGAGTTTCAATGTGTTCCAGAGAGCAGTCGGGTAATGAGTTTGATTCTAAACTTTAGGGTAACCTAGCGTCAATGATTCTACAAGTTTTGGGTCTTGCAGATCGTATTTAAAGTGATTCCAACGGATTTCATGGCTAATCTAGTTTAGCACTTAGTTAACTTTGTCAAATTTCTAAAGGATTTAATCCTAAGTGATTTCTGATCGAGGTGGTACTCGAGCCCTTGTAAGGAAAATTTCGAGTCGTTACAATTCTTGAGCATTAAATCCATGCTTTTAACATTCTTTTCAATCCAAGCTCTTAAATTCACCTTGCAACACAAACACATGTAACATATACCATTAAGCCATATTATGTTCGTAAAATCAAGAAATAAATGGGGGATAATATGCAATATTTGACCCTCAACAAAAACTCCCTAATTCCCTCTCAATTCTACCATTTTCTAGCAAGAGTATAGAGGAATTAAGAGAGAGAAAAATATTAGAAGGATTAGGGAGAGATTAAAAGAAAAGAAAGAGAGGTTGTGAGAGGATTAAGAAAGACCAAGAGAGTAAGAGTAAGAGAAAAGAGAAAAGAGTGATTAGAGGAGGTTAGGGGTGGCGAGGAGCTTGGTGGACCGTCCGATCGTCAATTCAAGCTATTTCATAACCTACAACCACACACCCCAAAACAGGTTTAGGGTTAGGGTTTCTTACCTCAAAACGGAGTCGGTATCGCCGGGAAAGCGACAAGAACCAGGTGGTGCAGCTAGTGTAGTGACAGGAAACAGTAGCAGGGAAATTCTTCCACAACTCTCACTCTTTCTCTCTCTTTTCTCATTTCTCTCTCTAGGGTTTTTCTCAAATTCGTATGGCTGTGATAGAGAGGGTTCTAAGGTCCTTATATAGCCTAAAAACTCTCTGAAATAGACTTAAGGTCAAGGTATACTTAAGTTATAACCAAAGCGGCATTGTTTCAGCTCAACGGAGGATTTCTAGCGAGCCTCCTCGAGCCAAAAGTCGGACTTAAGCTCACCGACCATGGATCCAGGTAAAATTAAGTTTTCGTTTTAGTCGGATTCCCAGATCACGTGTGGCGGACCAGTTTCAGTTCAACGGTCAGCGGGTCTCGATCCGAAATTCCAAGTACATGTAAATGTTTGTGAAATTTTTCCTGATCCGAGGGTGTATTTGGGTCAGATTCTGACGGTCTGGTTTCTTATAAAATGTCCGCAAGCGACACATACCAGATCACTATTCAAGATATTTATTTTGTAAAGAAAATAAGGGTTTTCACACTCTCTCGCTCCGTACTCGAGCGAACAGCCGTGGGATATTGTCTGGATTTGATTTCTGAAATGGTTGTCAAGCCCAGCGAGGCGGTCCTAATTCCTTAACTTTGTATTATTCGGACTCCCGATGTGTGGTCTAGACCTGATGCGGAGTTTCAATGTGTTCCCGAGAGCAGTCGGGTAATGAGTTTGATTCTAGACTTTAGGGTAACCTAGCATCAATGATTCTACAAGTTTTGGGTCTTGCAGATCGTATTTAAAGCGATTCCAACGGATTTCATGGCTAATCTAGTTTAGCACTTAGTTAACTTTGTCAAATTTCTAAAGGATTTAATCCTAAGTGATTTCTGATGAGGTGGTACTCGAGCCCTTGTACGGAAAATTTCAAGTCGTTACAATTCTTGAGCATTAAATCCATGCTTTTAACATTCTTTTCAATCCAAGCTCTTAAATTCACCTTGCAACACAAACACATGTAACATATACCATTAAGCCATATTATGTTCATAAAATCAAGAAATAAATGGGGGATAATATGCAATATTATACCCTCAACAAAAACTCCCTAATTCCCTCTCAATTCTACCATTTTCTAGCAAGAGTATAGAGGAATTAAGAGAGAGAAAAATATTAGAAGGATTAGGGAGAGATTAAAAGAAAAGAAAGAGAGGTTGTGAGAGGATTAAGAAAGACCAAGAGAGTAAGAGTAAGAGAAAAGAGAAAAGAGTGATTAGAGGAGGTTAGGGGTGGCGAGGAGCTTGGTGGACCGTCCGATCGTCAATTCAAGCTGATCCACCCTTCCATCCTTCTAAGTGAGTGCATTGGAGGGTCAAAACCCTCCCCTTCTTTGTAATTTTTCTATTTTGGTGGGCCCACAAGAGTGGGACCCACCTTGATCATGTATTGAGTATGTGGTGGACCCCATAGTGGCGGGGGGCCCACCTGATGGCTGTATCTCTTTCTCTTTCTTTTTCTTACTCTCATGGTGTTGTGGGACCCACTAGTGGGCCTCGTTGTTGTAGAGCATGTTGCACACGCTAACATAGCGTGGACCACCTTATGTGGCCCACCGTGATATTTATTTTCTATCCAACTAGCTCACAAGTTCACATAGATTTGGATGAAAACACAATGCTTAGTTTGATCTAAAATACCCAAAGACCACAATGGCATGGACAAAATTGATGGACGAGGCCGATTGAGGAAGTGGACCCTATGTATTCCTATAAACAAAAAAAAATGAAAGAAAAAGGAGGAGGTAACAGCGTCCAGACGTCATCTGGTTCTGGAACAACATCCCGACATTACTGCACACACATGGTCACCAGGCGTGACCCACTCTGTGGGACCCAACATAATGTATATGTTTAATCCATACCGTCCATCCATTTCTTCAAATCATGCTAGGCCTTTTGCCCCAAAAAGTGATAAATCTGAGTCCCGAGTGGATCGCACTGAGGGAAACAAAGTTCCACTGTTGGAACTTTCTAAGGCCTACTTTGTGTGTGTGTGTGATGGAACCTACCTAACATTGGACTCCTTTGGTCCAAAGAGAGATCTTCGACATAATGGACGGAATGGATTATCCAATCATGGACCCACATAGCAAAAAAAAAAAAAAAATTTTAAGATAAAGGAAGAAAAAAAAAGTGTCATTGGGTGTTATTGCCTAGTGACATGAGGGCGGAAACCTCCTAGGGCTGCCCCCACATGTGGACCACACCATGATGTATGTGTTTAATCCACACCGTCCACCATCTCCTCCAGATAATTTCAGGCCATGGGCCAAATTTTAAGGTAAATCTAAGTCTCGAGTGGGCTGTACTAAGGGGAATAATGCCCATCTGTTGAAACCTTCTAGGGCTTGCTTTAGAGTCCTTGATTATCCAAATAGCCCAAACCAGAGTCTATTGGACTTCACTCGAACTGGCCAAGACGGTAAATGGATTAGATCATACACTTGGGGCCCACCTTAATAGTGTACGTAAAACATAAAATAAATATAATAATAATAATAATAATAAATTATAAATACCATGCACGTGGGCAGTAACCCATTCTTGGCCAATTTTGGGTCTCACAAGTGGGACCCCATTCTGATGTTCATATTGAATCCACATCGTCCACCGACTTCTTAAGATCAATTTAGGTCATGGGCCAAAAGATGAGACAAATTCACGTCTCAAGTAGCAATGAGGGAAACAAACTATTACTGTTGAAATCTTCCAAGGCCAACTGTGGAGTCCATGTTTGTCCAAATCAACCCAAATCAGAACCCATTAGACCCTCTCGAGATGGACTATGCGGGGAACACAGTAGAACATCCATGTGGGGCCTGCACCGATAGTGTATATATAAAAAAAAAAAAAAAACAAAAAAAAAGTAAAATAAAATGCCAACACCCCAGTGGGCGGGTGGATGCCGAAATCAGATTGTGTACTGAGTTACTCAGTACGCTTATTGTACTGAGTAAACTCTTTTGGGCCCACTGTCAATGTATGTGGTTTATTCACACCGTCCATACGTTCTTTTAGATCATTTAAAGGGTTGAGACCAAAATTGAAGTATATATAAAGCTCGAGTGGACCATACCATAGGAAACAGTGGAAATAATGATTTCCATTATTGAAACCTTGCTAGGCCCTACGGTGATGTTTATTTGTCATCCAACCTGTTCATAAGATCCAAAAAAACATGGATGAAGGGAAAAAACAAATAGAAGCTTGATCTAAAACTTCAGTGGCCCTCAAGAAATTTTCAACTGCAGACATTTAATTTACACTATTTTCAGTGGTGTGGTCCATTTAAGCTATAGATATTCTTTAATTTTGGGTTTAAGCCCTAAAATTATCTAATAAAATGTATGGAAGGAGTGGATAAAATTTATAAATCATGGTGTACCTCACAGAGTTTACTCAGTACACTAAGTGTAGTGAGTTACCAGTACGCAATCCGCTTATGTGGACGCCCATGCTGGGTATAGAAGTGGGGCCACAAATGGGACCCTACATGATGTATGTATCATATCCACTCCGTTCATCAGTCTTTTTAAATCATGTTAGGCTATGGGCCCAAAACTCAGGCTATCCAGATCTCAGGTGGGCCGCACCATAGGGAAATGTGGGGTAGAAATCTCTTGGACTTGGGATTTCTTAGTTTTGGGATCCCTTGGACTTGGGAATCCCTGGTTTTGGGATCCCTTGGACTTGAGAATCCCTGGAATTGGGATCCCTTAGGTCTTTGGTTATGTTTGACATCTTGGATTCAAATCCCTAAATTAGTAAGTGTGTGAATGTTGAAACTATGGTTATATTAAATCCATTTAAGCATATACTTTGCCTGAACTTATGAAATCCCAAGACTCAGATGGGCCATGAGCATAGGACCACATCCTAGTGACTAACCAGTGATATGTATCCATCGATTTACGTTAGCCATGATTGGACGGTGTAGATCATCCTACAAAAGTAATTATAGTGATGCCATTGGTAATTTGATTATTTTGGGACATCATAGTGGGTCGTTTGCCTAAATGGATTATTAGCCTAGTGACACATGTGTTGTACATGTGGGTGTCCATCCGGGTCAATCCCAGTGGACCCCGCCTTGTTATATATATTTTATTCATGCCTTGCAGGCTATATGAGGAGCTGATGTTAGTCTAATGTGGGCCACACCACATCGACTTCTATATTTCTAGTGGGGCCTACCGTTCAGTTCTCACTCTCTGTATATGATGTGCCGATTAAGGCCGATTATTGTCTGATATGCCTGATAACATGATATTGTACTTAGCCTGGTAGGACACACTTAGAACATGCTTAGTATAATGATATCATGACCAGATATATGCCCACACGCATCATTTGTATGCATGTTGTGAATGATGATTGATCATAGCATGTGCCTTTGGACTGAGATACTTAGGGGACCCCATATGAGATAGGGCTGCCCGACATGATCGTGCGATATGGACAGGTTTGGTGCATAACTTAGATGGTATGACTCATGCATTTCGCATCTTATCTGTCACGATCACTTTACACCTTGGCGACATCAAGGTTATGGCCTCCACAAGCATATTGTGGATGGCTAGATTGGATACCGAAAATATTTGTTCTAGCATTAGGGTGCTATGGATATCCTCGAGTAAAAGTCCTTAAACCCTTATAGTAGAAGTAGGATGCTTCAATGTCAAGATTGACTGGATAACATGATTGCCCGAGTGCTAAATACCAGTAGGCCGCGTCTTCTACTGTGTCTTGGTTGGTTGAAAAGGGGTGTGACCTTATTTGCTCGAGGGTAGGGGCTGTAAGCTAGGTTGAGTTTGACCAGCTCGTAAATGGGTCTATTATCGACGAGCCTGGGGGAGGGGGGGGGGCATTGGCATACCACTGGCAAGGTGGATAGTGATGTTGAAAAGGCCGAGCTAAAGTCCTAGAGGGAGGGAAGTGAATAGGACTATGCTAAATTAAAAACTTAAATGCGAAATTTAAACAAACATAAATAAAGATAACACTTTAAACAATCTCACAATGCAAAAATAAATAGCAAACTCAAATGTATAAGTATTGAGAGGTTGATACAGATGTTGTTCTAAGGACAACCTTACACCAAAAACCAATGGTTTATGGTAGGACAACCTGATTCCTAAAAAGGTCTGTGTATCAAAATCTCAAACTGATACAGAGGAATAAATAAATAAATGTCACAATTAATCAATCACCACAAGACCAGAAATTATAGTGGTTCGCTTGTGTGTACACCAACTGTTTAGAAAAACTGCCACACAACTACTCTACTCCCAATATCCTCACATAGTGGATATCGACGTTCACTATGAAATAGGTTTTCCAAGGTTTACCTAAAACCTTCACAATTATGTCTTTCAAGTGGGCTTACACAATTCAAAAACCCCACACTCTGAGTTTTCTGGATCACCTAAGAGAAACCAAAAGAAAGAGATTTTTCTGGCACAATCTCAAAGAAACCAAAAGAAAGAGATTTACAAAAACTGTAAAATACTTATCTGGATATTCTCCTTTGATGAAGCCCAATAGAACCAATTCGGAGGAGAAGTTCAACATAGATGCTCAATATCCACACTCACTTATGAAAATGTTCTAAGTTGTAAATGATTTTTAAATTAAATCATCTTGGGCTTGCTTGATTTGATTTTAATTCCAAGAAAGGGGAAAACAAAAATCCCTTCTTCAAATAAGATTGGAATATAGAATACAAAAAGCTAATTAAAGAGAATATTAAATGAACACTAAATAGCTTAAGAATATGACTAACTTATCTCTCAGAGTGGTGTCTTGATTTTGCTTGAATTGAATGAAAAACTCTACAATCGTATTCTATTTAGAAGTGCAGAAACCGTTCACTCGATTGATCCAGAGGACAACTCGACTGGTCAAAGGACCAACAAACTTTTGAAAATTCGTGCGCGATAGGATAAAACCATTCCACGACTGGTCGAGTGGCTTTCACAACCGGTTAAGTGGCCTGCACGATCGGTCGAACACTGCACTCGACTGGTCGTGTGGGACCCATTTTAGTTGTTGGACTTTGAGTCGAGGCTGCTCGACTGGTCAAGCATTGTTCACTCGACTGGTCGAGCAGTCTCCAGGACTGGTCGATGATCCAACAAAAAATTCTGAAAATAAGTAACAAATCTTAGACTGGTCGAGAAATTTCTTGGACTGGTCAAGCTAGTGCTAAGACTAGTCAAACATAGGCTAAGACTAGTCGAGAAATAGCCTAAACACTTATAAAGTGACCCAATTAAAGTATGCAATAAATATGACCTAACCTAGGGTCAATCTAGGGTCATTCATACCTTATAGGCGATGTTTGAACAATGAAACATCTTTTGCTTTGGTTGATAATTGATCTTGACATACATGAAGCTTGACATCTTGAAGTATGTTGAAGCTTGAACTTGTAACTCTTTGAAGCTTGAATTTGAAACGCTTTGAAGCTTGAACTTGAGATACTTAACTTGTATTTCATCTTGAGCTTTAAGTACCAAAGTAAAGAACTTTGTCTTGACATGGATGAAGCTTTGAAACCTTTAACTATTGAAGCTTGAAAGATTGAACTAACACTTGGTGTTGAACTTGAACTTGAACTTGTATATCTCTTGATCTTGTATTTGAAGTTCTTGAGGTAAAGACCTTTAATCTTGAATATGTAGATGAGCTACACAAGACACAGATTCTAAGAGGTTTTGGCACTACAAAATTTGACAATCATAAGAGCTAAAAAACATAGCACTTACAATCTCCCCCTTTGTCAAATTTGTGACAAAACACACTTCATTATAATAAGATAGGCATAACGCGCACAATAAAGAATCATGCACCAGTTTTAACATGGTTAAAGAAATATTCTCCCAACAATACTCCCCCTTACTTAGAAAAAAAAATAATGGTGGCTACCTATCCACAACCACCAATCCATAATGCACATATCACAAGCATGATAAAATTCTCCCCCCTTTTGTCACAATATGACAAAGGAAGGAACCAAGAAAAAGATAATGGAAGTAGATAAGCAAGGAAATAAAAGAAGAGTAATGAGGAAGAAGAAGGTAAATGAACAAGATAATCAAGATAACTAAATCCAAAAGCAAGCATGTTCAAGCATGTCCAATCCTATAAAACAAGAGAAATTCAAGTAGTTTAAAAGTTATTACATATATAAAATTCAACTACTAATCCGAACCAGAAGGAGTAGGTATGGTAGGAATAATTTGATGAAGTCCCTTGTTAATGCACCTAAGATATTTGCGCATATATTTGAATTGCATTTCATGGGATAAATTCATACTTTCAACCTTCTCCTCAAGTGAGCGCAACCGCGCATCATAGTCGGACGACTGATAATTAGGATCACCAGCAGAATCAGAATCAAGTTCATCAAAGATGTCATCCATATTGACATCATCTGGTGGCAAATCACCTTCATCTTCATGTGCACCCGCAGCTCCACTAGCACCCACATTAACTTGGCCAGGGGCCAACTTCAAATTCATCTTGTTAATGTTAGAATTGTTGAAGGGTAGTTGATTGATGGGAGCTTCCCCAGCAGGCATAGCCACTAAACAATGAGTGGTTAAAACAGACAGAAGATAAACAAAAGGTATGTCACTGTGACCGGGGTGAAGGCGAAACTGAATAATGCTATGACAAATCAAAGAAGGAAGACATACATCCAGAAATGACAGAATGGAGAATACGAACCATGAATGTAGTAAGTTCAGTTTTATTACCAGATCAAGGATAAACATTTGAAATGAAAATCCTATGAAGGATTCTGTATTTGGGTAACAGAAACTTGGAGGCGAGCACATTACCAGTACTCCATTCCGTATCTATCTTACATAAATCCCTAGTAAGCATTCGCTTCTCAGTTTCAGAGGATTTTCCACTAGAGAACTAATGGTAATACCTTCGTCATTAACAGGAAGGTCCATTAAACCAAAAATAAGATGACGGTCCACATCAACCAGACCTTCTCTGGTCATAATAGTAAATGTCAGATTTTCAGTAGAAAAATCAGTAATGCTCGTATAAATAGCCTGTGCAATGGAGCGGTATGCCGGCCCACCCCTATGTAGTATGTTATCCGATCCTACAGACTGAAGGAGAGGAAGGATATCAAAAGGAGTCAAATGATCAACATTGATAGTTCGTTCTACTATCACATTACGCAATCGAATATCCTTCATATAACTAGGATCTTTCTCGAGCGACCGAAGGTAGTGCACCGTGATAGAAGCCGAACGAGATGAAGATGGACCATGAGATCCTTTCTTCTTAGTTCTACCCTCCATTTGTAATAAAGAATGCAAAAAATAAAGAGATTGTAAAAGAAGTAAAGTGGGTTTCTAGTAGATCAGATTTTTGAGTAGAAAACCCCAAAAACTAACATAAAATAAGAAATAAACCATAAAAATGATGAAAAGGAAGTGCAAAGGACTTGAATCTACAAGAAAAACAAAAACAATGCACTAACTATGGAGGAATCGAAGATGGGTTTGACCGGTCGAGGTAGGGCTCGTTGGAGAAAAAGACCCAAATGAAGAAAAAGTGATTTTCCCCAAATAAAAGGTCAAACCCACGATTCGCGATTGGTCGAGTACATGCTCGACCGGTTGTGCCACGACTGGTCGAGTATGTACTCAACTGGTCGTGCACCTCACAAAATTTGTAATTTTTTATAAATTTTAAATTCAGAAAAATTTCAAAATATAAATATATACACTATGATACAAATAGACATGAATCATCAATTCAAATTGCACATACTAAGATCAAATTTTAATTTTGTAAACCTTCTTTTGTCGAGCCGTTTTGTGAATATGTCAGCTAATTGATTCTCGGTCGGAATATAATCCAAAGAAATAGTCTTGTCTTCTACTAATTCACAAATATAGTGATATCTAATGTCAATATGCTTGGTTCGTGAATGTTGGATTGGATTTTTAGAGATATTAATTGCGCTTGAATTATCACGATATGAGATCATAAAATCTTACGCAATTCCGTAATCGTTTAACATTCTTTTCATCCATACAAGCTGAGTGCATGCATTACCTGCAGCAATGTATTCAACATCAGCTATTGAAAGCGATACAGAACTTTGTTTCTTACTTAGCTAAGAAACTAAACAGTTCCCTACATAGAAATAGCCACCACTGGTTGATTTTCGATCATCAATGTTACCAGCCCAATCAGCATCAGTGTAACCAGCTAATTGCATACTAGTGTAAGACCCGTATCCTAGTTCGCACTGTTCCGATGAATCCTCGATCTTTTCCGTCGAAGTCCGGCAATCCGCGACTGATAATCGACGTTGCGCACGACTGTAAGTCGTATCCTTTAGATTCGAGTCGATTTAATCTGAGACCTGTATCATTGCGACCGCACCGTCGCCGCAGTTCCAACGCCGTGACTCACGCACCAATCCGATACCCTGACCAGAAGATGTGAGCCGGCGTTTATTTCGAAGAAACGCCTCGCTTTCTCGATCCCAAGAGAATCTCTACACAATGTCAAATCAATCACATCAATCAATCAATCACTTCAATGTCAAGTACAAGCAACCCATGTTACCTTTCTCCACAAGTAAAGTAACCACCAAAGTCAACCAATCCATCACCTCACCCATCACTCACATCCATCATCCATCTCCCATCACCTCTCCTTACAACCTCTCTCTTTCCCTCCACATTTTTCCAAGCAACCATTCCAAGCCAGAGAGCACCACACGTCCATGGTTTCCAAGAGAGAAAAGTGATTTGTGGCCCACCATTCCCATTCCAAAACCCATCATCCTAGCCATCCATTTCCCATCTCCACCATCAAGAGGAGCACAAGGAGGGTGGCGTTCCAACGGACCGAAGAGATCAACCGGTGGGTGCTTTATAGGATAGGTTTTTCATGTTTTTATGATGGGTCAAGTGGGGCCTACCGATCCATGGTGTGGATCTCACTTTGGACCCTAAGATGTGGCCGATGGCAAGCTGGCGTAGAGTGTACTAGACCCCGATGATTATCCAGACTGATAACTGTATTGACATGAGGATTGGCATGCTTGAGCTGCATTATGCATCGCATGGTCTTGATATGGCCGATATCATTTATATTATGTACCGCTTAGCCTTGGTACGGCTGACTGCATTCATGTACTCATTGGAACGATTCCACATTACTCTGACCTGGCATTCTGAGCACGCTCATATTACGCACACACTTATACCACCCTCTAAGCTTTTCATAAGCTTATGCACGATTGATGCGTGCAGGTGACGCTAGGACGCAGCCGTAGACTCACCGCAGTTGGAGTGTGCAGCCGAGTTTTTAGAGTTTTTGTCATTTTCAGTATATTGTATTTCCCTTTCTTACGCCTTGTACTCAAAAGTTTTTTGATCGTAGTGGATTTTGTGATGGTGTTCTTGTGGTTATTGTTCGTGGGTTATGCTTGTGGTTATGCTCATTACGAATCAAATTGATCATTAGAAATCCTCCTTGTAGCATCCCAGGATAGAACCTGGCGTATGGGCTCTAGGAACCGAGAATGGGGTTCTACGGAGGTTGTCGGAGCCGGATTTGGCGATCAAGAATTTTGTGAGCCCGGTTTCCAAGTTTGGGGTGCGTGACAGAAGTTGGTATCAGAGCATAACTTGGGAATAACCAAGAACAACATCACATGTTTGCTATGAGTTAGGACGATTAGGTTCTGAGTGCGTAACCTTTCGATTGAGTTCCATAGGACATGCCGCCCAGGAGAGCGACCCGTTCGACCCCCGCTCCACCACCTGAGGCTCCAGCTTTACCACCAGCGCCTCCCGTTCTACCGCCAGAGATCCCTGCTCCCTTTCCTGAGGATGACGTTCCTCCACCTGATGTCGGTACGGATCAGACCGTACCTGTGAGTGCCTCGCAGTTACAGCAGATGTTACAGGCTGTGACTGCCGCACTTCAGGGGCAGAGCAGGCGCCCAGTTATTTCGCCAGAGCAGGCAGAATAGGAGCGCGCGAGTGCTCTTCTTCGAGAGTTCAGACGGCTTGATCCTCCACGTTTCCAGGGCGAGCCAGATCCGACTGCAGTAAAGAGATGGTGCTCCGATATGGAGAAGATCTTCGATACCATGTCATGCACGACTGAGCAGCGAGTCCGGTTAGCAGTATTTCTCTTCCAGGGTGAGGCAGAGCATTGGTGGACCTCCGTTACCAGTGTTGCAGGACCCAATCACATCTGGACATGGGATGACTTTATTGACCAATTTGAGGAACAGTACTTTCCCGACCATATCCGTCGTCAGAGATCACTGGAGTTCGAGACTTTCGTGTAGGGAGACATGACCGTGGCACAGTACGCGGCCTGTTTTGTGGCGCTATCGAGGTTTGCACCATATATGGTTGATGATGAGGGGCGAAAGGCCCGCCGTTTCGAGAACGGCTTACGTTACGGTCTTCGAGGCCGTGTTATTGGGCATGAGCTCCTGACCTTCCAGGCGGTAGTGCGGAGGGCTCAGATCTATGAGGCCGAGTGGGCCGGCGGACAGAGCGACCGAGATCAGAGGAGGGGTCAGAAGAGGCAGGCCCCCTCCAGTAGCTCACAGCAGCATCGACGACCGCAGAGATTTAGGAGCCACCCATCTGCCAGAAAACTAGTAGCACCGTCGGTACCCCCAGCAGCACCACCTCATAGGCAGCTATTGGATACCTGTTATGGTTGTGGTGGGGTAGGACACCGTAGGTGGGAGTGTCTCCGACCTCAGTAGCAGCAGCCGAGAGCACCTCATGTAACGCCCTGAAAATCGGGGGTCGAGTATAAACTCAACTCCCGAGTTCCAGAACATCACTTATGCAACAAAATGAATGATGATTGAATGTTGACTGTATTCGTGCATTGAACATGAGTGAGATTAAGCCAAAGCAGCATATCATACTCCAGAGACAGTTAAATTTGCAAGCGGAAGACTGTGATAGATAGATAAAATATATAAACTACGATGAGTCTCCAGAGTGTGATAAGATTACCAGGTTAAATAAATACAAGTGCAGTTTTAAAATATACAAATGTGAGGAAGTGTAATGTCTCCTATCCCATGTACCATAGCCCCGTCAATACAATATCAGGTCTTCATCGACCTGCCAGAGAGATACAGATAGGAGAATTCCTCCTATCATCATGGAAGTAGTCCGGCTCTGCTTCACAAGCATCGCCACCACCTGAAACTCAACAAATCTGGTTGGTGTGTACAACACCGTCCCGTAACGTGGGAGTGAGTGATCAACTCAGTGGAACAGTAAAGCATAAGTTAACATGTTATCAAATCAATCAAGCAAGTAATGATAAAGCAGTACAAATCAAGCATTTCTAACTACTCTTGTTAAATGCAAGAATGAAATGACATGATGCTGTATGCCCTTGCCAAACCACCCTCAAGCGACATCATCTTACGTTCGCGAATGCTTACTCCCTCAGTGCGCCACATCTACAAAGCACATGCGGTGCGATGATGCTCATGATTACCAAGTTTTTATTAGTCCATTTCAAACAGCAGTATTGGGAAACTAAGGTACCTCCCTTGTATCATTCCCAAATGATCCATTCTAGGGTCGTCAATCCTAGATAATCTCATACGATAATATGGTTTGAGAAGCGTAGTGAAGGCATCGCAAAGGGCTCATCACCCGTCAGCGCGGATACAGATCTCACCGTATGCGGCTCAATTGCTGGCCGTCAGCTCGAGTACAGGTCTCACCGTACTCGGCTCAATCACTAGCCGTCAGCTCAAGTACAGGTCTCACCGTACTCGGCTCAACTCACACTCTAGTTGCTGTGAAAGACTCGTGGCCAATCACAGACCCTTGGAGTGTACTCGATGATACTACGGAGGACTCGTCGCCCGTCAGCACGAGCACAGATCTCACCGTACTCGGCTCTCGCCGAGGTATCGACAGCTCGAATACAGTGTCCCATACCACCGTATTCGGCTCTCGAGTTTGGTTGCGCAATGGTCACTACGGGGAGGCACATGGCCCCAGCGCAGGCCGACAGCTCGACCACGGTGTCCCATACCACCATGCCCGGCTCATGCGTCTTAGCGGATCGAGGTACCATGGTTAAAAGGGGTTTCACTGGTAAGTTTGGTACCCTAGGTTCAAGCAGTAGCGTCCAAAGAGGGTGAACATGCATAAGACAGATCGGGTTACTTGACGAGCTCGACTAGCACGATCGCCCGTTGAGCTGCACGACATGAAGTGCAAAAACAACTTCGTGTGGCCTAGCCACTGCCGACAGGCAACGCACGACTCGAGTTCGTCGAACACATCCCACGTGGCAAATGAATCTCAGCCACGAGTTCAATCCCGTTACCGATTGCCTGGACTATAATCATAGCCCCAAACACAATCAATTACAGAGATATAAAGCAGTAATAGATCAGGATTCAAATCATACAATCAGTCTGGTATTATCCGTTTAGGGCTGCCAGGGCTGTTGCACGCACTCGTTGCTCCGCTCCCCCATCACCCATGACGGATCATACAACATAAATATAAATTTAAATATATGCATTACATAGTTAAAATCATAAAACAGCTGAGCATGTTATGAAGCACAACACAACATGAGAGTTTGTACATGTTCAAATCCTAATCATACAACTATCAAAGGAGATCATACACAGTGAAAAGAGGTTGAGAATCATATCTCAACACCCTATATATTACAATTTGCCAACTACTACACATTCAGACATTTCAAGAAACACTTAAACAAACATACATCAACATACATGACATATGTCGATCACATAGGCATTAGGCCAAATCCTTTCGCTAGGGAGTTTCGCCAATATAACAATCATGAATCCATGACAATTAGTCATGGCGAGCATGAATGAGAATTCCATACTCATTCAGCCATTTTCACAAACACTTAGAATACACGATTCCAACATACCTAGTGTATGTTAGCAAACATGTATTAGGGCTATTCTTTCGCTAAGCGGTTATTTTATCCGTGTATACCATATTCATACAACAATTAATCATGACAATTATATTTCCAAAATCCGCACGTATGCGGAATTTCTAAAATACGCAATTTCAACATACATGACATTTACACATGAACATGTATTTTTGCGATTCTTTTCGCCAAACTAACATTTTATCCACACATGATATAATCAAACATTAAATAAACATGTCAAACATTTTCCCAAGAAAAATACGTATACGGTATTTATACGTATATCTAGAGTATGTGAAAATCCATATTCTTTATCGCTAATCGAAACAGGAAACGGAAAGCACTTTGTACATGTGCATTTGCATACAGATCATGAATCTATCATTATCTGACATTGAAAGCGTTGAAAAACGTAACTTATACGCTTAAAGTCCTCACCTTTGGTCGTAGAATCGTAACGGAGACGATAGGTTTGCTAAGCTTCCGTATTCGGCAGTTTGGCAACCTAGAGAACGAAATAGGTTAGCTATTTCACAACCTACAATAGTCTAAACCCCAAAACAGGTTAGGGTTAGGGTTTCTTACCTAGAAACGGGGCTGGAATCGCCGGAAAAGCGATGAGAACGAGATGGTGCAGCCCGTGTGGTGGCAGGGAACGACGGCAGGGAGTTTCTCCCACTTCTCCCTCACTTTCTCTCTCTTTCCCTCTCTCAAATCCAATTCGTATGGCTGGAATGGGAGAGGGTTTAAGGTCCTTATATAGCCTCAAAACTCACCGAAATAGACTCATGTTCAAAGGTTACTGCTAATATAGGTATTCCGTCACATTCCAAGCTCAAAAGGGGTGTTCTGGTAGCCCTCTTTGAGCCAAACGTCAGACTTAAGCTCACCCTCTGCGGATCTACGTGGAATTACGTTTTCGGCTCGATCGGATTCCCAGATCGCACGTGGCGGACCACTTTCAGTTCAACGGTCCGTGGGCCACGATCAGAATTTCTGAGTACATGTAAATGTGTATGAAATTTTCCTGATCCGAGGGTGTAATTTGGTCTGATTCTGACGGTCAGGTTGCTTATACTGATGCGCAAGCGAAAGGTGCCAGATCACTATTCCAGATATTTTCTTTTCAAAAGGAATAGTGTTTTTCACACACCCTCGCTCCGGATCGAAATAAATGGCCGTCGGACATCGGAATCATCTGATTTTTGAGATGATTGCCAAGCCCAGTGGGGCGGTCCTAGTTCCTTAGCTTCGAGTTAATCGGACTCCCGATGTGCGATCTAAACCTAATACGAAGTTTCGTTTCATTCCCGAGAGCAGCCGGGAAATGAGTTTGGTTCTAAACTTTAGGGAAACCTAGAGTCACTGATTTTGCAAGTTTGGGTCTTGCAGATCGTATTTAAAGCGATCCCAACGGATTTCATGGCTAATCGAGTTTTGCACTTAGTTAACTTTGTTAAATTTTTAAAGGATTTAATCCTAATCGTTTTCTGGTTGAGATGGTACTTAGGCCTTTGCAATTTGTATATAAAGTGATCCAAGTTTTACTACTTAGCTAGTTTAAGATAGTGTCTAGGGCGAAAGTGCTTTGAAAAATTGAAAGCACAAGGTAGTGAAGGGTGGGATTGTGTGAAGAAAATGATTTTAAAAGGAATTTGAGCTTTAATTGAGCGTTTGAGAAGTTAAACCTGTGTTAGGATTGAACCATCGCCTAAGGACGTCTAATTCCAGGTTGGCGAAAATCCGGGATGTTACACCTCAGCAGTCTCCACAGCAGCCGAGAGCACCACAGCAGCAGCAATAGCAGATTCCACCACCGAGGCCCCCTCAGCAGCAGCATCAGCACCAGCCTCCGAGACCGCAGCAGCAGAGGCAACAGTTTTGACCGCCTCAGCGACATCAGTAGCAACACCAGGGACCTCAGAGGGGACAGGCACCTCCTTAGCCAGTTCAGGCTAGGTTTTATGCTGCTCAGAAGGACCCACAGACCTCATGAGGAGTCGTTGAGGGTATACTTCCTGTCTCTTCATGCATCGCTCGAGTATTATTTGATTCCGACGCTTCGCATTCATTCATGTCTAAGGATTTTTGCCGATCGACTGGATTACCGACAGAGTCTGCTAGTGAGGGATTGACCGTATCCACGCCCTTAGGGAAGACCACAGTATTGGGCCGTTTCTGTTCATCTTGCCCCGTTCTGGTCCATGATATCTTTTTGCCCGCTGACTTGTTTGTGTTGCCGATGACGGACTTCGATGTTATCTTGGGCATGGATTGGCTTACCGAGTACCACGTCATCTTAGACTGTTCCGCGAGGATAGTCACGTTCTGCATACCTGGCTTGCCACAGTTTCAGTTCGTTGCAGAGCCTCGAGGAGAGCCATTATCTCGTTTGATGACCTGCGCAGTCGAGGAGCCCGTTGCCTTGTGTATCGAGCAGTTGCCGATTGTTTGTGATTTCCCCGACGTGTTCCAGGAGATTCCGGGATTACCGTCGCGCCGTCATGTTGAGTTCCAGATTGATCTTATGCCTGGTACCGCGCCTATCTCGAAGGCCCCGTACCGTATGACAACGATGGAGTTGCATGAGCTGCAGCGTCAGTTGGACGAGTTGCGTGAGTTAGGATTTATTCGTCCGAGCAGTTCACCTTAGGGAGCACCGGTACTCTTCGTCAGGAAGAAGGATGGCTCATTGAGGCTCTGCGTCGACTACCGCGAGCTCAACAGGGTCACGATTAAGAACAAGTACCCACTCCCGAGGATAGACGATTTATTTGATCAGCTGCAGGGTGCACAGTTCTTTTCGAAGATTGACCTGTGTTCCGGTTATCATCAGATTCGTGTCCGAGAGGAGGACATCCCGAAGACAGCTTTCAGGATGCGTTACAGTCATTTTGAGTTTCAGGTCATGTCCTTTGGACTGACCAATGCACCCGCGGTCTTCATGCAGTTGATGAACGAGGTCTTCCGTCCATATCTCGATCAGTTTGTTGTGGTCTTCATCGACGACATTCTGATATATTCGAGGACTCGTGAGGATCATATGCAGCATCTGGAGATCGCATTGCAGACCATCCGTGCCCACCAGCTGTATACGAAGCTGGAGAAGTGCGAGTTTTATCAAGAGGAGGTGAAGTTCCTCGGTCACGTGGTGACGAGGGAGGGTGTCACAGTGGACCTCTCGAAGGTTGAGGCAGTGCGCTAGTGGAACCAGCCCACGACTACGTCCGAGATCCGCAGTTTCTTTGGTTTAGCGGGATACTATCGACGTTTCATAGAGGGCTTCTCTCGTATCGCAGCCTCGATGACTAGGTTGACTCTGAAGGGCGCAGATTTTGTTTGGACTGACGCATGTGAGCGGGCATTAGTGGAACTGAAGGACCGTCTGACGTCCACTCCTGTCCTCACTCTTCCCTCTGGTAGTGATGGATTTGTTGTATTTACCGATGCCTCACGTATTGGTTTAGGTGCTGTCCTGATGCAACACGGCAGGCCTGTAGCCTTCACGTATCATCAGCTTAAGGTCCATGAGCTGAACTACCCCACGCATGATCTGGTGCTGGCAGCAGTCGTCTTCGCATTGAAGGTGTGGAGACACTATCTCTATGGGGTCAGGTTCGAGCTCTTCTCTGACCACAAGAGCTTGAAGTATATATTCTCTTAGTCCGAGCTGAATTTGAGACAGAGACGCTGGATGGAGCTTCTGAAAGACTATGATTTTGACCTCCAGTACCACCCAGTCAAGGCAAACGTGGTGGCGGATGCCCTTAGCTGTCAGCCGCGAGGCCTGGTGGCACACATGATGATTCAGGAGTGGAGGATGCTCGAGGATATAGCAGAGTACGACTTTGATTTTGGTCTACAGTCTTCTATCGTTCAGCTATCGAGCCTGTCGATCCAACCCTCTCTTGTCGCAAGGGTGATCGATGCTCAGCAGACAGATGAATCATTACAGGATTACCGAGCAGAGGCAACATCTGAGAGTTAGACAGATTGGCAGACTGGTTCTTATGGTGGACTTCGCTTCAGAGGCCGATTATATGTCCTGGATATTCCAGAGTTGCGCAGAGATCTTATGACCGAGGCACATCGATCGCGATTTTCTATCCACCCTGGTTCGACGAAGATGTATCGTGATATGAGTAGACAGTATTTCTGAGCAGGGATGAAGCGCCAGATTGCCAGTTTTATGGCCGAGTGTGACACATGCTAGCGTGTCAAGGCCGATCATCAGAGACCTCCTGGTCTATTGCAGCCATTGAGCGTCCCAATGTGGAAGTGGGAGCACGTGTCGACAGATTTCATTATGGGCTTGCCGAGGACTCATCACGGTCATGACGCCATTTGGGTTGTTGTGGATTGTCTGACAAAGTTGACACATTTTCTCGTGATGCGTGCGACTTGGTCTATGGACCGGCTTGCGAGGTTATTTATCGAGGAGGTTGGAGACTGCATGGCATTCCAATCTCGATCGTTTCTGACCGAGATTCGAGGTTTACGTCTCAGTTTTGGGGGAGCTTCCAGAGAGCGATGGGGACTAATTTGCAGCTCAGCACCGCGTACCATCCGCAGACCGATGGCCAGACCGAGAGGGTCAACCAGATCCTTGAGGATATGCTTCGGGCCTATGCGATTGATTTCGGGGGTAGCTGGGATGAGCATCTGCGATTGGCTGAGTTTGCATATAACAACAGCTATCAGGCGACCATTGGCATTACTCCTTTTGAGGCATTGTATGGCAGACCGTGTAGATCTCCGAGTTGTTGGACTGAGGTTGGAGAGTGGTGTCTCCTAGGTCCCAAGCTTGTGTAGGAGACTTCAGAGGCTATTGATATCATCAGGCAGAGGATGTGCATAACTCAGAGTCGGCAGAAGAGTTTTGTTGATCACCGACGTCGTCCCTTGGAGTTTGATGTAGGGGACCATGTGTATCTCAAGGTCTCGCCCATGAAAGGCATGGTTCGATTTGGAGCAAAGGGCAAGCTTGCCCCGAGATTCATAGGACCTTTCGAGATCACTAAGCGCATTGGTGTTGTGGCCTATTGGCTTGCCTTACCACCGCAGTTATCTGGCGTCCACAACGTTTTCCATGTCTCTATGTTGAGGAAGTGTGAGTTAGACATAGTCCCTGTTATCGATTGGCAGCCGTTGGAGGTTCGTGAGGACGCTTCTTACATTGAGCAGCCAGTTCGTATCCTTGATCGAAAGGAGCAGGTCCTCCGGACCAAGTTCATTCCCTTGGTGAAAGTTCAGTGGGGTCACCATTCTGTTGATGAGGCATCTTGGGAGCGCGAGGTTGAGATTCGCGAGTGCTATCCCCATCTTTTCGATGTTTGATTGTATGTTGTATTATATTTCGATTATATGTGGTGATATATTTCTTATTCCCTTATGAGTCATGTTGAGTTGCGATGGTAGTATAAATTTCGAGGACAAAATTTTTATTAGGTGGGGAGAGCTGTAAGACCCGTATCCTAGTTCGCACTGTTCCGATGAATCCTCGATCCTTTCCGTCGAAGTCCGGCAATCCGCAACTGATAATCGACGTTGCGCACGACCGTAAGTCGTATCCTTTAGATTCGAGTCGATTTAATCCGAGACCTGTATCATTGCAACCACACCATCGCCGCGGTTCCAACGCCGCGACTCACGCACCAATCCGATACCCTGACCAAAAGATGTGAGCCGGCGTTTATTTCGAAGAAACGCCGCGCTTTCTCGATCCCAAGAGAATCTCTACACAATGTCAAATCAATCACATCAATCAATCAATCACTTCAATGTCAAGTACAAGCAACCCATGCTACCTTTCTCCACAAGTAAAGTAACCACCAAAGTCAACCAATCCATCACCTCACCCATCACTTACATCCATCATCCATCTCTCATCACCTCTCCTTACAACCTCTCTCTTTCCCTCCACATTTTTCCAAGCAACCATTCCAAGCAAGAGAGCACCACACATCCATGGTTTCTAAGAGAGAAAAGTGATTTGTGGCCCACCATTCCCATTCCAAAACCCATCATCCTAGCCATCCATTTCCCATCTCCACCATCAAGAGGAGCATAAGGAGGGTGGCGTTCTAACGGACCGAAGAGATCAACCGGTGGGTGCTTTATAGGATAGGTTTTTCATGTTTTTATGATGGGCCAAGTGGGGCCTACCGATCCATGGTGTGGATCTCACTTTGGACCCTAAGATGTGGCCGATGGCCCACTTTGATTATTTTTCTTATGTATGATTGTTTGCAAGGGAGGGCTCATAGTGGCGGAGCCCTCCATCTCACGTGTCCCACTCTCTCTCTCTCTCTCTCTCTCTCTCTCTCTCTCTCCCTCTCTTTGATCATTTTGTGGCCCACATGAGTGCATGTGGTGTCCCAACCGCCCATGAAGAAGACCCCCTGATCATCCAAGCCATGTGGGCCCCACCCCTTGATAATGGGTAAAACACAAATATCAGATTTATGTAGGTGGGCCAGGTCCACGTGGGGCCCACCTTACATGTATATGTGTTATGGCCAAGACGTCCAGCGTCCAGGGACGCTGGACGTGAGTTGTTAAAAAAAAAAAAAGAAGATTTCCTTAGTTTTGGGGTGGACTGCCCATGTAGGCCCCACCTTGATGTCTGTGCTTAATCCACGCCGTCTATTCCTTTCCTGGGACCATTTTAGGCGTTGAGCCGAAAAATGGGGCTAATCCAATCTTCTGGTGGGTCATACCTTAGCAATCAGTGAGCTCCACCGTTTAAAGTCCTCCAGATTCTTTTTACACGCCGAAACAAGCCCAATATTGGGCTTGATGGAGTTGTTATGGGCCATGGAAATCAATGGCCGAGGTGGATTCGACTGAAGTGGACTCCATGCATGAAAACCTTGGAAAATGGGATTTTTAAAAAAATATATATATATATACCTCAACAGCAGCAACGCTGCTGCTGTTGTCAGAGGCAGAGAGAGGACGTTGGGCGTCCTGACGTGAACGAGCAGGAACCCACGGCTCCAGCCGTGGGCCCCACCTTGATGTTTATTTGAAATCTAATCCGTTCATTAGGTGGGTCACTGCCTGACGTGGGCCCCCTCCAAAAATCAGCCCAATCCATGGCTCGGGTAGCCCACATCATAGGAAACAGTGTAAATGAACGTTTACCATTGAAACTCTTTTGGGGGCCACAGAAGTTTCAGATCAAGCTGAAATTTGTTTTTCCCCTTCTTTCAGACCCGTGTGATCTTATGGATGGATTGGATGACATATAAGCAACATGGTGGGCCCCACCTGGAGCCCACAGTGATGTATGTGTTTAAATCCCACCGTCCAGGCAGACGGTGGGAGCCCACTGTGATATATTTGTTTTATCCCCACCGTCCCCTGGACGGTGGGGGTGCATGTGTGTGCATGCATGTGTGAGTGTGCAGTGTTGCATGGGCGTGTGTGTGAGTGTGCACATGTGTGTGAGCGTGTGTGTATGTGTGTATATGTGTGTGTGTGTGTGTGTGTGTGTGTATATATATATTATTATATATATATATATATATATAATATTGTATTATTATATATTATATATATTGTATTATATATATATGGTGGACCCCACCTTGGTTATATAAGGCCCAAGTGTTTTAGGCCCACCTTATCATATTTTTGGCCGTTGTTGAGGCCCACCTGATGTGTATTTATGGCCGTTGTTGAGGCCCACTTGGATGAGTACTTGTGGCCGTTGTTGAGGCTCACCTTGATGTGTAATTGTGGCCGTTATTAAGGCCCACCTTGATGTGTATTTGTGGCCATTGTTGAGGCCCACCTTGATGTGTATTTGTGGCCATTGTTGAGGCCCACCTTGATGTACATAAGGCCCATGTGATTTGGCCCATTCGAGGTATTCGTGGCCCGTTGTTAAGGCCAACTTGGATATATATGAGACCCATATTACAAGGCCCATTGTGATGTTTTCAAACGCCCATGGGATATGGCCCATTGCAATGTACATAAGGCCCACTAATGCGACTTACATGATTTATGAAAGGCCCATATGAGACGGCCCATTTGATGTATCTGAGGACTATGGGTCGAGGCCTAATGAGATGTAAATTGGTCCATTGCAATGTGTGATTCCCTATGGTTTGTGTAATGGTACTTTATGGCGGGTTATGCCTTGGGAACAATGTTGGTTTGACGTCCACATTGTAAGGATAATGTTGGTTAAATGTCCGCATTGTCACACTCCTTAAGGCCCACTGATAGGCCCATACTTGTACTCTGCAGTCCGTTTAGGCTCATCTTCACTTTGAGCAATGCCCATTATCATACCATCAGTATAGTACTACCCCATGATTCATGATCATACGCATCATATGCCTGCTTGAGATGAGGGGTGATTGATCATAGCATATGCCTTCGGGTAGACTGTTATGGGCTCCCTGATAGGCGGAGTTGCCCTGCATGAGCGCATGGTTTACGCAGGACTGTTGCATGACTGGTAGTGTGACTCATGCACTTGCATTGTGTGATTGTAGTTACTGTATGCCCTAGCGACACCAGGGCCATAGCCTCCACAGACACATCGTGGGTGGCTGGATTGGATACCGAAAATGTTTGGTTCTAGCATACGGGTGCCATAGATGTCCCTGGGTGAAAATTCCTAAACCCGATGGTACCAGAGGATGACTCCAACGTCGAGACCGAGTGGATGTACGAGCACATGAGGGCCGAATACCAGGAGGCCGCGTCCCCCACTGTGTCGTGGTCGGTTGGAAAGGGGTGTGACCTTACCCGCCTGAGTGAGGGGGCAATTTCTAAGTTGAGTTTGACCAACTTGAGGAATCGGTCCGCTATCGACGAGTCGGGCCCATTGGCAGGCGGATTGTGAGGTCTCTTTCGCTCTTCCAGTTGTGCGTCCGGATAGGGACGGCAAGATGGCGTAGAGTGTACTAGACCCCGGTGATTATCCAGACTGATAACTGTATTGACATGAGGATTGGCATACTTGAGCTGCATTATGCATCGCATGGCCTTGATATGGCCGATATCATTTATATTCTGTACCGCTTAGCCTTGGTACGGCTGACTGCATTCATGTACTCATTGGCACGATTCCGCATTACTCTGACCTGACATTCTGAGCACGCTCATATTGCGCACACACTTACACCACCCTCTAAGCTTTCCATAAGCTTATGCACGATTGATGCGTGCAGGTGACGCCATGACGCAACCGTAGACTCACCGCAGTTGGAGCGTACAGCCGAGTTTTTGAAGTTTTTGTCATTTTCAGTATATTATATTTCCCTTTCTTACGCCTTGTACTCAAAAGTTTTTTTATCATAGTGGATTTTGTGATGGTGTTCTTGTGGTTATTGATCGTGGGTTATGCTTGTGTTTATGCTCATTACGAATCAAATTGATCATTAGAAATCCTCCTTGTAGCATCCCAGGATCGGAACCTGGCGTATGGGCGCTGGGAGCCGAGAATGGGGTTATAGGAGGCTGTCGGCGCCGGATTTGGCGATCAGGAATTTTGTGAGCCCGGCTTCCGAGTTTGGGGCGTGACACTAGTATCATGTGAATACCAGAGACCAAGATTAGCTGAACTTGTGACATATCGCAAAATGCGCTTAACAGCTATCAGATGTGATTCTTTAGGGTCTGATTGATATCTAGCACAAATACCTACGCTAAAAGAAATATTAGGTCAACTTGCAGTTAAATAAAGCAAACTACCTATCAGACTACGATACAACTTAGGATCCACACTCTTACCTGTAGAGTCCTTTGAGAGTTTTAAAGTAGTACTCATTGGAGTATCAAAATTTTTCCCACTCTCAAATCTGAACTTTTTAACTAAGTTCAGAGCATATTTAGTTTGAGAGATAAAGAAACCATCAGGTTGTTGTTTAACTTGTAACCCTAGGAAATAATTTAATTCTCCAACCATGCTCATTTCAAATTTAGACTTCATAAGATCTGCAAACTCAACAGTCATGTTAGCACAGGTAGATCCATAGATAATATCATCAACATAAATTTGCACTATTAAAATGTGATCATTATGTTTCTTTACAAACAATGTCTTATCAACACTTCCCATTAAAAGTTATGACTTAGTAAAAATTTAGTCAACTTTTCGTACCTTGCCCTGGGAGCTTGTTTCAAACTGTAAAGTGTCTTTTTTAAGCGATAAACATTATTAACATGTTTAGGGTCTTCAAAACCCGAAGGTTGCTCAACATAAACTTCTTCATGCAAATCGCCATTTAAGAAAGCACTCTTTACATCCATTTGGTATATTTTAAACTTTCTAAAGCAAGCAATGGATATAAATAGTCTGATTGATTCAAGACGAGCTACTAGGGCAAAGGTCTCATCATAATCGATGGCTTTTATTTGAGTGTACCCTTGTACAACCAGCCTAGCCTTGTTTCTTATAATATTTCCAAGTTCATCAGACTTATTTTTGAAAATCCATTTTGTTTCGATAATGTATTTATCTTTTGGTCTTAGAACTAAGTACGACACATCATTTCTTACAAACTAATTGAGCTCTTCTTGCATCGTTACAATCCAGTTTTCGTCAGTAAGAGCTTCTTTTACGTTAGCCGGTTCTATCTGAGATGTAAAGCACACATAGTTACACATATCTTCAAGTTGTCTACGAATGCGCACACCAGTGAAAGGATTTTTAAGAATTTAATTAGAATGATTGTCTTTAACTGTCCTCAGTTTAATATTATCTTGACTTGATGAAGAGTCCGGTTTATCAATTAAAAGAACTTCATCATTTTCTGAACTTGGGATAGGTGTATTCAGGTGATTGTCTATAACCACATTAATGGACTCTTGAATTACACCAGTCCTCTTATTAAGAACACGATACTCTCAACTATTTAGAGCATACCCTAAAAATATCCCTTCATCACTTTTGGTGTCAAACTTATCCAGATTTTCTAGGTCACGTAAGATGTAGCACTTGCTACCAAAAAATTAAAAGTATTTGACAGTAAGCTTCTTATCAAACCATATTTCATAAGCCGTTTTACCATTAGATTTTCTAGTGTAAATGCAGTTAATTATATAACAAGTTGTATTTACAGCTTTAGCCCAAAGATTTTTAGGAAGCTTCATACTATTTAACATTACATTTGTCATTTCTTGAAGTACTCTATTTTTTCTTTCTACTATCCCATTTTGTTGTGGTGTTTTGGACGCAGAATATTCATGTGATAATCCTTGATCACTGTAAAACTATTCAAAACCGCTATTTTCAAATTCCGAACCATGATCACTATGGATCTTAGAGACTTGTGATTCTTTTTCCGTTTGGATACGTTTAAGTACCTTTTTTACTTCATTAAGAGTTTATGATTTGTCTCTTAAGAAGACTACCTAAGTGTACCTGGTAAAGTTATCAACAATTACCAGAATGTACTTCTTACCACCTCGACTTTCTGTTCTAGTTGGTCTAATGAGATCCATGTGAAGAAGTTCGAGTGGTTTAGATGTGGCATTGGAGTTCACCTTTTTGTGAGTACTCCTGGTATGTTTGCCAATCTAGGATTCACCACATATTTTGGGTAAACCTCTTACCAACTCTCTTTTACTCAATCTATACAGGTTGCGATAGTGTACATGTCTGAGGTGCTTATGCCATGATTCGGTCTCATTGGTATGGACCATGTAGCATGATAGATTAGATGAGCTTGAATCATAAACAATATAGTAGTTTTCAGAAGTTTTGCGACCAGTTAATATTACAGAACCATTTTTATTTAGAATTTCACAACCTTGGTTAGTAAATTTTACACCATGATTATTATCGCATATTTGAGAGATGCTTAATAAATTATGTTTTAACCCTCCAACATATAAAATATTCTTAAATAGAGGGAGGTTATAGAGTCGAATCGTACCTTGGCCAACAATTCTGCAGTTGCTACCATCACCGAATGTGACTGAACCATCAATCATGTCTTTAAGATCGGTGAACAGACCTTCGTCACCAGTCATGTATCTAGAGCATCCACTGTCTAGGTACCACTTTGAATGGCTCAAAGCTTTGAAAGCGGCATGGGAAACCAAACAAGTAACCTTAGGAACCCATTTCATTACAGTTTTGGGTTTAGGAGTATAGTTAGTCTTATTATGTTTGTAGTTGTTATAAGACCCACCCACTGAGTTAGATTTAAAGAGCTCCTTAAGTAAGTCAACAATTTTCTCAGCTAAAGGATTTTGATTTTGATTTTTATAATTGATATGGTTACTTTTAGGTTTTAAGGTTTGAAAAGACTTAGTATTTTTTAAATAATTTTGATTCAGACTTTTCCCTTTTGAGTTTGAAGACTCCCCTTTCACAAATCTGGGTGGAGTATTCTTATGTTTAGGAGGAATACTTTTGTCGTATCCCAATCCAGATCGATCACCACATTTTTTGGATCTGGATAAGAATTTTTCTAACTTCGTATCACCTTAGGCATACCTCCATGTGTCTTTTAAACTCAAAAGTGAAGAGACTTCTAGTTTTAGTTTTTTATTTCCAGATTTTAGGTTTTCAACTAGTGAGGTTTTGAAATCTAAGTCGCACTTACTTTTTTCAAAGCAATCTGAAATGTGTGATTTTTATAAGACTAGATTATCAAAATTTCCTTTTATTTTTGAAAACTTTTCTTCTTGAAGTTTAAGCTTTACAACAATTTTGCAACTTTCCTTGTATAGGGCATCATAAGCATCTTGAAGGTCTTCTTCATTTTCATGATCACTATTCAGATTTTCTTCACTGGTTGAATCATCGTTATCTGAAAAAGTGAACTTAGCTAGAGTCATTAGGGCTTTAACATCATTACCCGACTCAGTTTCAGAATCTTCTGACTCAAAATAAGCTTCAGAGCAGGAAGATTCATCCCATATAGCCAACATACCTTTCTTTTTTAGGTTTATCCTTTTTAGAACATTTTGCTAGATGCCCATATTCATGGCAGTTGTAACATTGGCTGTCTTTTAAAGATTTCCAAGTTTTAGATCTTGATCTTTTCTTTTCAGTAGGTTTTTGAAAATCTACCCTCTTTTTACTTTTGAAAATTTTGTAAAACTTTTTAGTTAAAAGGGTCATATCATCTTCAGAATTTTCTAAATTAGAACTGTTATTTTATTGAGAAATATTTTTAGAAGACTTAAGGGTGATAGATTTACCTTTAGGAGCTTTAAAGTTTAACTCATAGGTTTGTAAAGAACCAACCAATTCTTCTACTCTCATATTATCTGTATCACGAAGTTCCTGGATCGCAGTCACCGTTGAATTGAACCGTTCAGGGAGTGAGCGTAGTATCTTTACACAAAATTTGCTTTCTGGGATTCTATCACCAAGACCCCACATAGAGTTACCAATGTCATTCAATCTTGTATAGAAGTCCATGAAAGTTTCACCTTCTTCCATATGTATTTTCTCAAATTTGGTTGTAAGGATTTGGACTTTAGATTTCTTGACAATTGTTGTTCCCTCGTGTGTTATTTCTAAAATATCTCAGGTTTGCTTTGTAGTATCACAGGATATAATTCTTTTGAATTCATTCAGTGATAGTGCGCAAGTAATTGCATTTAAAGCCTTTGCATTGGCACTACTCTCACTTTTCTGAAGAGCGGACCAAGAAAAATAAGGTAAGACTTTTATCATTTTAGATCTATCAGTACCAGTTACTTCAATGGTAGGAGGGGTCCAATTAGTCACTGTGGCTTACCACACGCTCTCATCCATGAATTTTAAGAAAATCCTCATTCTGGCTTTCCAATAGCATAATTGGAGCCATCAAATGGTGGAGGCCTAGTGATTGAAAGGCTATCAAAATTTGACATCTTAAAAAGCTCAGATCGGTTAGCTCGGGAAATTAATCCAAAAAAAATTAATTAAAGCGAGCTATTAGCCTCTGATACCACTTGAAAAGGCTGAGCTAAAGTCCTAGAGGGGGGGGGGGGGTGAATAGGACTATACCAAATTAAAAACTTAAATGCGAAATTTAAACAAACATAAATAAAGATAGCACTTTAAACAATCTCACAACGCAGAAATAAATAGCAACCTCAAATGTACAAGTATTGAGAGGTTGATACAGATGTTGTTCTAAGGACAACCTTAAACCAAAAACCAATGGTTTATGGTAGGACAACCTGATTCCTAGAAAGGTCTGTTTACCAAAATCTTAAACTGATACAGAGGAATAAACAAATATATAGCAAAGAAAATAAATTACGCTATTACAACATTCCCACACTTGCATAAAAAGATTACAACATTCTTCCACAAATGCATAAAAAGAAATTACAACATCCACACAATGTCACAATTAATCAATTACCACAAGACCAGAAATTATAATGGTTCGCTTGTGTGTATACTAACTGTTTAGAAAAACAGCCACACAACTACTCCACTCCTAATATCCTCACATAGTGGATATCGGCGTTCACTATGAAATAGGTTTTTCAAGGTTCACCTAAAACCTTCACAATTGTGTCTTTTAAGTGGGCTTACACAATTAAAAAACCCCACACTCTGAGTTTTCTGGATCACCTAAGATAAACCAAAAGAAAGAGATTTTTCTGGCACAATCTCAATGAAACCAAAAGAAAGAGATTTACAAAAAATGTAAAATACTTATCTGGATATTCTCCTTTGATGTAGCCCAGTAGAACCAATTCGGAGTAGAAGTTCAACGTAGATGTTCAACATCCACACTCACTTATGAAAAGGTTCTAAGTTCTAAATGATTTTTAGATTAAATCACCATGGGCTTGCTTGATTTGATTTTGCTTCCAAGAAAGGGGAAAACAAAAATCCCTTCTTCAAATAAGAATGGAATATAGAATACAAAATTAAATATAAAAAGCTAATTAAAGAGAATATTAAATGGACACTAAATAGCTTAAGAATATCACTAACTTATCTCTTAGAATTGTGTCTTGATTTTCCTTGAATTGAATGAAAAACTTTGAAAATTATGCTTTATTTATAAGTGAAGAAATTGTTCACTCGATTGGTCCAGAGGACAGCTTGACTGGTCAAAGGACCAACAAACTTTTAAAAATTCAGGCGCGATAGGATACAACCGTTCCACGACTGGTTGAGTGGCTTCCACGATCGGTCGAGTGGCCTGCACAACCGGTCGAACCCTGCAATCGACTGGTCGTGTGGGACCCATTTTAGCTGCTGGACTTTAAGTCGAGGCTGCTCGACTGGTCGAGTACTATTCACTCGACTGGTGGAGCAGTCTCCAGGACTGGTCGAAGATCCAACAAAAAATCCTGAAAATAAGTAACAAATCTTGGATTGGTCGACAAATTTCTTGGACTGGTCGAGCCAGTGCTAAGACTAGTCGAACATAGGCTTAAACTAGTCGAGAAATAGCCTAAACACTTATAAAGTGACCCAATTAAAGTATGCAATAAATATGACCTAATCTACTGTCAATCTAGGGTCATTCATACTTTATAAGCGATGTTTGAACATTGAAACATCTTTTGCTTCGGTTGATAATTGATCTTGACATACATGAAGCTTGACATCTTGAAGTATGTTGAAGCTTGAGCTTGTGCCTCTTTAAAGCTTGAATTTGAAATGCTTTGAAGCTTGAACTTGAGATACTTAACTTGTATTTTATCTTGAGCTTTAAGTACCAAAGTAAAGAACTTTGTCTTGACATGGATGAAGCTTTGAAACCTTTAACTATTGAAGCTTGAAAGATTGAACTAACACTTGGTGTTGAACTTGAACTTGAACTTGTATATCTCTTGATCTTGTATTTGAAGTTCTTGAGGTAAAGACCTTTGATCTTGTATATGAGATGCATGATCTTGAATATGTAGATGAGTTACACAAGACACAGATTCCAAGAGGTTTTGGCACTGCAAAATTTGACAATCATAGGAATTAGAAAACATAGCACTTATAGATGTCTCTTTCACTCACTTGGTCATTCGCGCGATGGGGCGACATCTAGTGTTGGAGTTTACTCGACCTTGGTATTTCTAGCGATGAACTGTTCTGATATGTGGATTAGTTGAGGATCAACATTTTTGTGTTGCATCTCTAGCATATGACATTTGGCCATATAGGCCTTACATTGCATAGCCTTGGTATGGCTAACATCATTTATGGACTTGCCAGTTTAGCCTTCCATTATTTCCGCTTACTTTGACATTTGTATACTTGACACATGCATTGCCCGCACACACACACACATGCAGCATTAAGGCATGAGCATGTACCCGATCTTTTGGAGTTTTGTTATATAATGTATTTTCGTTTCAACACTGTATTCAATGATTATATTAGTGGATGTGTGGTGATGATGTTTTGTCACTTGGGTACACTTGTGGTTATGCTAAAAAAAATTCACCCATAAAATCCTCCTTGTAGGATTCGAGGATCGGAACCTGGCGATGGGAGTTATGAGCCGAGAATGGGGTACTACTATAGCATTCTAATTTCATGTAGCCAATTATACGCACACCTAAACATATATATCTACCTCATAAGGAATATAGTGAAAACTTAAACATAATGAATCAGTAAAAATGGTAGAAATAATTAAATTTTGGGGATGAAATTTTATTTAAGAGGGGTAGATTGTAACACCTTAAACTTTTTAATACATGAGCATTGAAAGTTCTCGAGTGTTACCATGAAATTTAATTTAGTATATACATATGTGTGTCAACAATTTAGCCTATCCTAACCTTACATCTATTCTCTAACCCGAATTTGATCGCTAGGAATAATCTTCATCCATAGATCGAGTCATCCGACTATTGATTTTAGAATAAGATCATCATATATCCAAGTATTCTGACTTGTTCATCATAACCAACCATTTAATCAACTATTCACTACTAGGTAAAGATATCTGACTGTCCACTTTGAGTTTGGACCACCCGATCATGGTAAACTAACTGCCTGATCTCTACATCCGCTCGTACACATATAAAATCGAGATGATGATCTGTTCATCTTGTTCACCAACTATGAATATACTTAACCCACCATCAGGACTACAATTTGAGGAACTTACACATATGAACAAGTCACTTGAATCTAACAGTATACATGTTCTACCTCTTGATCACTCCAAAAACCTACTTGTGTTCATTTGTTTACAAAACTGACCATACAACCACCTACATACATGATCAGAGTACTAACCATTAAGTTTTCATATTTTTAACATATCATCTGACCTTCCATTATATTTGGATCCGCCAAATGGGCCACCTAAATATCAGAATGAACTACTCAGTTCAATGATCGTAAGGTATATGCCACAACTAATGGCTGATTTCTTTATTAGATACATGAAAGCGTTGATTTAGACCTCGGGGCGGTATAACTCATTAAAAAGGCATCTTGGTCATTTGTAAGTGATGAAGGCCCAAAATGGAGCGATGGAAAGTGAATGAAAAATGAAGAATGTCTGTCAAATTTCAATATATTTGGATGGTATAGTCCGACGTTATGAACAGTGAAAGTTGGAGAAATAAAAGATGGCAAAATCATAAATACTTAATGCCATTAACCTATACCCTGAATTCTAAATCACATAGTTCTCATGATCCATTTTATGTGAAATTTTATACCATGCCATTTATCATAAATTAACCATACACGTCAAATTTTAGCTCTTAGATCATTGTAAAAGTGGCCCAATTAAAAAATCAGCCCCTTAACCGTTGATTTTGGTTCCATCGAGTGAGGAAAGCTCGTGGATAGTTGTAGTAGGATATTTCCCTCTATATGAACGACTTGGATTAACCATCATATGGACCCAGTGTAAATTTTGAGGACCCCACCTTGGTAGGTTTTTTCTTAGGCGTGAAGTAAGTCGTTTTAAGTTTACCAACTCTTTTAATATTTATAGCTTCTGATTGACCCACATTATACCGTCAATCGCATCTTAAATTTGGATCACGCTTCGACTTTATATGACTACGATATCATATAAAATTTAGACCCCGATCTATGATCCTACACCGTTGAATGATGACTGCCTTAACTCCAATTCCTTCCTTTTGGTGCAAAAGGTGAAATTTCATGTAGATTGGTTGCGTATACTGATACCACTCGTAGTGGTGGAGTAGGAGACGTATCAGAACCCTCACATTATTCTTATGAATCTCTTAAATTATTGTTAATCTTAAAGGATAACCATCACTATGAGTAGGGCATTAACCTTCTCTAACCATACAAATATTCCAGGTTGATGATATGGACGATAATCATTCTATGGAAGATTTTCCGAAAAGAAAAGAAGAAGGATAACACCACAAATTATTTTATTTATTTTCTGCTTCAAACTTTGATAATGTAATAAGCTCCCATTAAAAAGGCATTAAAGAATTATTTATACGCCTTTTACTCTAATAGAATAATAAATATGGTCTATTTCATTCTCGTGAATGGTTACCTTCGTGAATGTAATTGGATGTGATTTATCTTTAAAAAAAAAAAAAGCAAGGTGCGACTTTGAAGCATCCAGTTTTTACATTATTAACACCTGAAATTCTCGGGCATGAGTATGTACTCGGGCCGCGAAAATTCGGGGTGTTACAACTACAGAGGGTATTGGCACTGGATTCAGCGACTGGGAATTTTGTGAGCTTGGTTCCCGAGTTTGGAGCATGATAGTCTGGGGGATCTTGACATCGATTCCCCCATTATCCGTTCCTTGATGACCAGGGCTCTATGTAATGACAAGGACACTCTCTGGCGTGACGGGAACTAAGGGTGCACATCAAACTGGTAGAACCATGAAACCGGACCGGAACCGATCAAACAGTCCAGTTTAGTCCGGTTCTAGAGTACACTGATTTCGGTTTCGTTTCTAAAAATCAAAGAACTGTTGTATACGATTCGGTTCCGGTTTAGGTGTCTGTAGAATCAAACCGAACCGTGGATTCGAATCGTGGAACCAAAATGTCGAACTGCACCTAGAATCGAACCAGGAATCGAACTTGAAAAGGTGAGCTTAAGAAATCCTAGAGGGGGGTGAATAGGGCTATGGCAAATAAAAAATTGAAGTGCTGAAATAATAAATAAATCAAAAATCTCAAATTGAAAATTTGATTCAAACTAATTCATAGGACAACCTACACCCAAACCAAGTTTAGGTAGGACAACCTTATTTCATGAACGTTTGTCATAATTAAGATCTCAAACCAAGTAAGAGAAAATAAAGATATTTATTACAAACATTCACCACTTTTGCATAAATGAAATTACAAATATTCTCCATAAATGCAAAAAGTAAACATTCACCACAACAACAAGAGTTATAGTGGTTCGATGTGTACAACAACTGTTCTCAAACAGACACACCTACTCCACTCCCAATAATCACAATCCACGTGATATTGGTTTTCACTATAAATAAGGTTTTCTCAAGGGCACCTTAAAATCTGATGCAGTTGTGATTAAAGGGCTATCACAAACAAAAAACCACTCATTAAGATTTTCTAGCTATCTCAAGAAAACCAACAAATGAGATTTTCTAGCTATCTCAATAAAACCAAAATACAAAAGAAAAATATACTTATCTTCACCTTTGAAGACATATTCATCAATATAGCCGCACAACCGCTTCTCTTGTAGTAGATTATTCAATGTTCAGTCATATAAACAAGGGTTTTAGGTTATAGATTGATTTTAAATAGATTCAAACCAAAGGCTACTTGTTTGAATTCCTTAAGATCTCGAAGAAGAGTATTTACTCTCTTTATAGAATAAGATTCAGAAAATAGGAGATCAAGGAATTAAAACAAAAAAGCTATTAAGAATATTATAAATATCATGTAATAGCTTAACAATAATGGGGGCTTCTCTCTCTCTTAATGAAGGCTTTTATCAACCTTAATTGATAATTTTAAATTGAGAGAAGGCCTCTATTTATAGGCAAAAAAGTTGTTGCTTCGACTCGTCGAAGGATCGAATTCCGTTCCAACAAAATTTTGAATTTAAGTGCGATAAGATAAAACAGATCTTCGACTGGTCGAAGGCCCTGCTCGACTGGTGGAGGGCCCTGTTTAACTGGTCGAGCAAGGGCTTCGACTAGTCGAGGGTGCCTAAAATTTGAACTGATTCAGTCGCTAGACTTCGAGTCGAGCAACCCTCGACTGGTCAAATACCCATCTTCGACTGGTCGAGCAGTCTGCTCAACTGGTCGAAGAAGTAACAGAAAAATCCATTTTCTTAAGTTTAAACTTGAACTAGTCTAAAAAATGCTTAGACTAGTCGACCACAACTTAGACTAGATGAACCTTAGCCTAGACTAGTCAAACTTTAGCCTAACATAAGCATAAAAACCCATCTTAAGTTATGTTTTGAAAGAACCTAAGCCTAAGGTCTTTCTGGGGTTTGTTATACCTGATATGACTGAACTTTGAAGTAGCTCGAACGTCATGGAACTTGTTCTTCTACTTGAATCTTCAATAGAGCTTGAAGTTGAAGATGGAGGTTGATCTTCTACTAGAACTTTAGTAGAACTTGAACTCAATCATCTTGAACTTAGTAGAGTTTGAACTTTCCATCTTGATCTTGAACTTCAGTAGAGTCTTGAACTTTCCATCTTGATCCACATTAGAAGGCTTACATGATAAGTTATTTTGTCTAAACAAAATTTGACAAACAAAGGTGTGCTTTGTACAATATAGCACAGTGTGCTTTGTACAATATAGCACTTATAGAACCAGGAACCGAACTTAAGTTTAAAACACACAAAAAACCCTAAGTCTACCCAACCTAACCCTGCTGTGTCTGCGTGCTACTGCCCAGGCCCCCTGTCCTCTCTCGCTGTCTCTCTCTTTCTCTCTCTCGATGTCTCTCTCTCTCTCACTGTTTCTCTCTCGCTAGCCTTATCTCTCACTACTCCTCTCCCTCTCGTTGATTCTCTCTCCCTCACTACTCCTCTATCTATCACTGATCCTCTCTCTCTCTCTCTCTCTCTCTCTCTCTCTCTCTCTCTCTCTCTCTTCATTCACCATCCCCGTTCTACCATGACAGCTCTCTCTATCTCTCTTAAACTTTGTTTTCCACAGTGGACAGTCACCACTAGGCCCCTTACCGCTGTGACTTCTTTGCATTTCTCTATCATCTCATTGTGAACTTCAACAACGACTTCATCATCATTCTCTGTGATGGTAATTACTAATTATCAATTTTGTTAATTTTTTGTAAATATTTTATTGAATGTTAGGTGTTTTATTGATTTTTGCTAATTATTTTATTATTTTTGTATACCTTAATTCTTATTAAATGTCAAGTATCGGAGAGACAAATAATCATCAGGAGCTCTCTATTACTAATTCTCACTCTCATACAAATGTATGTCTTCTAAAAGAAAATGGTCGTAAATTTGACGTTTGGGATCATTTTACCAAAATTGTAAATGACAGGGATGAAAAAGACAAAGGTGTTAAATGTAACTACTGTAATTCAGCCTATGCATGGTTGAGTGAGAATGGGACTAACTCTGTGAGAAAACATATATCAAAGTATCCTAAGATTTTCCACGATAAAGGCAAGAAACAAAGACTTTTGTCAATGCATTCAATATCAGAAGATGGTGGTAGTACCCTTGGTATTTGGAAATTTGACCAAGATATATGTAAAGAAGCACTTGCAAAAATGATAATTGTAGATGAGTTGCCTTTTAAGTTTATTGAGCATAAAGGATTTCGTTACATTTGTAACATGATGCAACCTAATTTCAAAATATTGGCACGTACTACAATGACAGGGGATTGTATGTGAGTGAGAAAAAAATTAAAGGATTTATTAGTGAATTCAAATCAAAGAATTTGTCTCACTACGGATTCATGGACCTCAGTGCAAAATCTTTCTTACATGTGCCTTACAACTCATTTTATTAAATATTAGAAATTGCATAAAAGAATTTTAAACTTTTGTGTGATTTCTAGCCACAAAGGTGAGGAAATTGGTCGAGTGGTGGAAGCATGTTTGATGGAATGGGGTTGTTTCTACAAGAAACGAATGCGTTTGATTTGGGGGATTCTCATTCAATAATAACAAAGAATAAATGAGAGAATAATCATCAAAAAGTATTTTATACATTCTGAATTCATTTACATCCTCGTATTTCCCTTTATTCTGAAAACAAAGTACAATGAATCAACACAATGAATGAGAGGAGGAATAGTTCAATGGCAATTTCGACAGCATTTCGGCATATTAAATGTTCATCACAAAGGCAGATGAGTTATGGAGACTTGAGGTCCTTAGTTTGGTTGTGTGGTAGACACTGGTTGTCTTTTCACTCTCTCCTTTGACTTCTCCACCTCATTTTGAATTATTCTTCTCTCCTTGGTCTTGAAGTCCCTTAAAAAGAAATGGTTGTGAGAGTGAACCAGTTGTTCGGATAGACTTTTCCTTCTTCTGGAGCTCTCTAAACACCGAAACTTCTGTTGTGCGGAACTTCAGTTGTGCACCGCGCAACGATACTTTTGGGGCAACTTCTATTGTGCACTGGATAACTTCTGTTGTGCACTGCACAACGATACTCTTAGGGCAACTTATGTTGTGCACCGCACAATGATACTCTTGGGGCAACCTCTATTGTGCACTGCACAATGATACTCCTGGGGTAACTTCTGTTGTGCTCCTGGAGCTCCTTGAGCTTCTCTTACTTCTGTCCTCCTCAAATGGGGGTGGGAGGGGCTATTTATAAGCTTCTCACATGTGTGAAGGCTATTCGTGCACAACAGGGAGCACACAACCCATTCTAGCGCACAACTTTTTTCAGCACACAACCCATTCCAGCGCACAACACATTCAAGTGCACAACTCTTTCCAGCGCACAACCCATTCCAGTGCACAACCCATTCCAGTGCACAACTCTTTCCAATGCATAACTCTTTCTAGCGGACAACCCATTCCAGCGCACAATACATTCCAGTGCACAACGCACTATTCATCACGCAACACTATTCACCGCTCACAACACACTATTCACCATGCACAATGCACTATTCATCGTGCAACAATATTCATCACGCACAATGAACTATTCACCATGTACAAAGCACTATTTATAACACTATTCATCGCGCACAACTCACTATTCACCGTGCACAATGCACTATTCATCGTGCAACAACATTATTTATCGCATAATACTATTCATCGTGCAACAACACTATTCATCCATGCAACTATTCATCATAGCACTAATCACGAGAGATTTAAGATAGAGAGAGGGCTACGCAATGGGAGAAATGCTATGCAAATGAAATCTCCAAGGAGATAGAGAGGGCTGCGAGATGGACAGGGCTACCTATCTTCAAATCTTGATGCGCAACAAATGTTGAGGGTTAAATATTGCATATTAGACCCCAGTTATTACCTAATTTTATGAACACAGTACTGTTTAACGACTCAATTTAATCGTGTTTGTGATTCAAGGTGTATTTACAAGCTTGGATCGAAATAAGGTGCTAAAAGCTAAGATTTAACGCTCAGAATTCACCAGAGCATGGGATGAACTCCATGGGACCGTGATTGACAGATTTACACGCCAGAGATCTGAGAAAATCAAGAAACTGAAGCTCAAGTGTCCTGAAAGTCAGCTAGAACGCAAGATCACAGGGTTTCCGCCATCCATTCGGCTTGAAACTTCATATATGGCCTGAGAAATATAAATTAACTGTACACATCGAATTTCAGTTCCCGGATCCTTGTGGAAGAGACTTAATAGACAGATCAACCCATGAATATTTAATTTTGGGGCCCACCTAATATCAGGATATGCTTCAATTTTGGTCTCAGCCATTTGAACGAGATGGGAAGGCAGATAGACGGTGTGGATTTGTCAGAACCATCATTGTGGGGCCACATGAGTGTTGCACATCCACTGCAACAAGTACATTTGCAGTGCACTAAACCATAATAAGCGGTCAAACGTCATTTGACCGCACCTGCTATAAGTCCTAAACAGAGACGGAGCGTCTTTGTTTTCTCATTCACGCACAGTCGTCTACTGGACGATCGGTGGGCCAGAAAAATAAACTCATCTGTATAATCCAGACCATCCACTTGTTCTAGAAGGGAAAACCAACCGTACACGGGAGGTTTTTTTAATTCCACGCTCGCACACACAGGAAAATACCATTCAAACACAGGTTGGATGACGATATGGAAAAAACAAGTGGGCTTCATCATCGGCAATTCAAAACCATCCATATCCAAATGGTTTTTCCTGCTGAAGCTAATGGATGGGGTGGATTTCCCCGAAAACACCACTGTGAGGCCCACCGATCACGTTAGCGCAGACTCGTGCGTAAGCCTTCGTACGTCCGTAAAAAGTGGAAGTTCCAGGTGGTTGTGGCCCACCATCTTTGATCAGATGCAAGAGCTGAACTGTCCATGGTGTAGAGCATTCAAAAACATCCCAAAGGACGGTGTTTCTTTTGAAAATGAGCAAGGAAAGTGGTGGTGTTTCGCGTGCTTTCTTGGCTGTGTAAAGAAGTTACGCACGCTAGTGCGTAAAGATCCCTCTATTGAAAGCAGCAACATCAGTTCATTCCAGCCGACTTCCCTAGGGTCCTTCACAGCTATAAAAAAGAGAAAGAGAACGTGAGGGGGCAGGGGGGAGCATTCAAGGAGTTGTTGTCGACATCAGTAACAGGGAGAGAAAGGGAGAAATTTTTAGAACTTTTCTTTGGTTTTATTTACTGTTTATTTTTGTATGATATTTGAGAGATTTAGTCCAATCATGGTTAGCTAAACCTCTTAGCTAGGGCTAAGAGGTGAAGCTTGTGGCATGATGGGAATGATTCTACGGCTCTGATTCATGTTGATGAACCTTTTGTTTGATTTTAGTTTAATTATATGAAATGCTTTCAGTTTTTAATGGTTTGTTGTGACTGAAATTACAATAGATCTATGATAGCTTTGAGCATGTTCTTAGCATTATAGGGTTTATGAATTTAGGGACACTGTCGTTCACCATCGCCTCCTGGGCATGGTTGGATGACGAAATCCTTCCTAACATTCATACATCTCTCAGATTGGCTATAGATTGAGTTAATTCTGTTGTTTATCTTGTCTCATGGGCATGGTTTGGTGATGGAATCCATTCTAATTTACATCCATCTTATCTTGTGAAAACTAGATCAACGGAAGGTCATATTGTGCGTTAGTGATATATCTTCCAACTAGATGAAGATGGGACTCGAAGTCTAGTTGAGTTTGTGAATCAAGCATAGATCTCCCTGATCTATACAAGTGGATCCTCTGAATCCCTAGTTTCCTTCCTCTGAATTCCTTTAGTTTTAGATTAATATTTCACCATTATTCTTCAAATGACAATCAATTTAGATTACATCTTATTCTAGTGCTAGTTCTGATTACTTTCAGATTATGTATAGGTTTCAGTCCCTGTGGATTCGACGTCGGTCTCACCGAGTTTATTACTACATCACAACCCTATACTTGGGGAGTGAACAAGTTTTTGGCGCCGTTGCCAGGGGCTGACGGCTACGATTCTCTGAAATTAATTGGTTTTAGAATTAGTTAAAGATTAGGATTTTACTAACTTTAGTTTTAGATTTTTCTTTCTATTTGATTTTTAGAACTAACTTCCCTGTTTTGTAGGGTTGTTGATAGATCTTCTAAATTAGTAACTCCGTCATAATTTCTTTACTTTCTCTATTCTTTAGATTAGGTCTTATTTCTTAGAAGCTAACTTGGTTTATTTTATTTCGTAGGTTCTTAACTTAAGTTTCAAATTGGTAACTTCTTTCCATCTTTCTTCTTTATTTCTAAACTGCCCTTTCTATTCTTCCTCTTAGGTCTAGGTTTAGAATCTAAAGTGAGGGCTGTGAGTGTTGCATGCCCAAGTGGGTTCGTGATAACACTCGACATCTCTTAACTGAAGGAGGATTAGTTGAGGGGCTGACTGTCCATCTCAGAACTAGACACCGTTCGAGATCCCCAGAGTTAGTTGAAGTAATGGCCGCAAATCAACTCCCTCCACCTGGGATTGAGGAAGTCTATGATGAGAATGAGGTGCATCAAGCACCCCTGCCTCGTACTTTATGAGATTATTTACAGCCGGCGGTGGCGAGCATGCCCTCATGCATATTTTTTCCAGAAAATATGGGACACATGAATATCAAGCCAAGGGTGATCCAACTCCTTCCTAAATTTCATGGGCTTGAATCTGAAGAACCGTATCTACACTTGAAAGAGTTTGATGAGATTATAACCACTTTATATTTTCCAAACGTGTTTGAGGACACAGTCAGGCTGAAACTCTTCCCCTTTTCTTTGAAAGAGAAACCTAAGATGTGGTTACATTCACTGCATCCTATATCCATTGGCACATGGAATGATAAGCAAAGGGAGTTCATAAAGAATTTTTTTCCATATCATAAAACGAACACCGTTAGAAAATCAATCATGAGCTTCGCTCAAAGGGAGGATGAAACATTCTTCCAATGTTGGGAAAGGTTCAAGGATCTTGTCAGTTCATGCCCACAATATGGCTTTGCAACGTGGCTCATTACAAACTTTTTATATGATGGACTGACATCTTCCATGCGCCAAGTGGTCGAGACAATGTCTAATGGAGAATTTATGAATAAAGATGTCGATGAGGTATAGGATTACCTCGATAGCCTTGCTGAAAAAACACAATCATAAGAGCATTACCCAAATTCGAACATGACGTTAGGCCGACTCAATCTAAGGAGAAAGGTGGATTGTATCTCTTGAAAGAAGAGGATGATCTCAATTATAAAGTGACTAATCTCATAAGAAAATTTGAGGCCATGGAAGGAAAGAAAGATAAGGGTAATGAAATTGTTTGCGGCATCTGTGATTGCAACATTCACACAACTGAAAATTGTCCTACAATATCTGCCTTTCGAGGAGTGTTGAATGAGCAAGGCAATGCCGTAAATAACTATTAAAGACCTTTTAATGGACCTACCTCTACTACATACAATCCTGGTTAGAAAAATCACCCAAATTTTAGTTGGAGGAATAGACAAACTGCTACCCCTCAAGGTTTCTTCAATCAAAATCCAAATCAGGGAAACCTCAAGAAGAACTAGTTCAAATTTCCATACAAGAGCTGGCTCAGGCAGTACGAAGATTTACAGATTTTATGCAAAAGATGGATTCACGTATGATGGTTATAGGAAAGGGGATGCTACCTTCACAACCTCTCCCCAATCCTAAACTGCAGTACGAGATAAGTGATCCAAGCTCTTCAAATCAGATGGATCATGCTAAATCTATCACCACTCTTGGGAGTGGGAAGATTATTGATAAAACCCTTTCGGTTAGGCCCGAAAAGTCTAAAGAATCAAAAGAGGACAATAATTATGGATCTAGTGATGCCCTACAAAAATTAGAACCATAACTTCTAAAGAAGCCAGTTGCTCCATTCCCCCAACGGCTGGTTGCACCAAAACCTCTCTCTAACTCTCAGGATATTCTAGAGGTATTGAAACAAGTGAAAGTCAACATTCCTCTACTTAATGCCGTAAAATAAATAACTTCATATCCCAAATTCCTGAAAGACCTATGCACGACCAAAAGACGGCAAAGTATTCAAAAGAAGATCTTCTTGACCGAGAAAGTGAGTGTCATCCTAAAGCAAGACGTGCCACAGAAATACAATGATCCTAGTAGCCCAACCATATCATGTATGATTGGTAACTACCGCATTGAGCACACACTTCTTGACTTAGGAGCGAGCGTCAACCTGATTCCATACTCGGTATACAAACAGTTAGGGTTGGGTGAATTAAAAACCACCTTAACCACGTTACAACTCGCTGATCATTTTGTTCGTATACCAAGAGGGATAATTGAGGATGTGTTAGTTCAAGTTGACAGATTCTACTACCCTGTAGATTTCATAATCCTAGATACTGAACCCGTCAATAATGGAAGCACTCAGATTCCCATCATCCTTGGTCGCCCATTCCTTGCCACTTCAAATGCAATTATTAATTGCAGGAATGGAGTCATGAGTATGTCTTTTGGGAATATGACATTGGAGTCAAGCATCTTTTTCAATAACGGCAGAAATTCCGAGGATGATGACGATTTCCGCAACGTTAACATGATTGATTCTTTCGTAGAAGATAAAACGCCTCTGACCTTATCCTTTGACCCTCTAGAGACATGCCTGGCACACTCCCATGATTTGGATGATGACATAATTAGAGAGATGTGTGCCTTGCTTGATACTATGCCAGGTACTTGAAGTTAACCGGTGGAGGCCACAATTTGAAGAATTACCTCAAACCGATGTAGTGTCTCTACCGTCTAACCTCAAGCTACTGAAGCTTGACCTAAAACCTTTGTCCTCTGATGTGAAATATGTCTATTTAGGTCAAAATGAGACATACCGGGTGGTGATCTCTATCCATCTAGAGAAAGAACAGGAGAGTATGCTCATATCTACTCTCATTGAGCATAAGGGAGCCCTTGGATGGACGATAGCGGACCTCAAGGGAATCGACCCCTCAATTTGTACTCACCACATATATCTTGAGGATAATGCGAAGACTGCTCGGCAATCACAACGTAGACTAAATCCAAACATGAAGGAAGTGGTTAAGGCCGAAGTTCTTAAACTATTAGATGTGGGTACATATACCCCATATTCGGTAGTCAATGGGTGAGTTCAACTTAGGTGGTTCCTAAGAAGTCCGTGATCACCATCGTAGCCAATGCCAATAATGAACTCGTGCCAACTAGAGTTACTACTAGTTGAAGAATGTGCATTGACTGCAAGAAGTTGAATACCGTCACGAGGAAGGACCACTTTCCTTTGCCCTTCATAGATCAAATCTTAGAAAGGCTAGCTGGTCATTCCTATTATTGTTTCCTTGACGGGTATTCGGGCTACAATCAGATTGAAATCGCCCCTGAGGACTAGGAAAAGACCACATTTATATGTCCCTATGGCACCTTTGCCTACAGAAGGATGCCATTCGGGTTATGAAATGCCCCTGCCACCTTTCAACGATGTATGATGAGTATCTTCTCCGACATGGTGGGGAAATATCTAGAGGTCTTCATGGACGATTTCTCTATTTTTGGTTCATCTTTCAGTGAGTGCTTAGAGAGTCTTAAATGTGTGATGAAAAATGTGAAGAAAAGAATCTGGTACTTAATTAGGAGAAGTGTCATTTCATGGTTCAGAAGGGAATTGTCCTTAGGCATATCATCTCATCCAAGGGAATCGAGGTAGAAAAGGCAAAAATAGATCTTATCTCTAACCTACCTCCACCCAAGAACATCAGAGACGTGCGATCCTTCTTAGGACACGCAGGGTTTTACAGACGATTCATAAAGGACTTTAGTCTCTTCTCTCGTCCTTTATGTAATCTTCTTCAAAAGGATGCACCATACGAGTGGACTGAGCAATAGCAGGAAGCTTTCACCAAGCTTAAGGGCATGTTAACCACTGCACCTATCATGCAGCCACCCGATTGGAGCCTTCCTTTTGAGCTTATGTGCGACGCTTCTAATTATGCTCTTGGAGCGGTTCTAGGTTAGAGAAAAGATAAGATGCCTTACGTCATTCATTACGCGAGTAGGACTTTAAATCCTACCCAAGTGAACTACTCGACTACGGAAAAGGAACTCTTAGCCTTAGTGTTCGCCTTAGACAAATTTAAGTCATACCTGATCGGATTCAACATCATTGTCTACACAGATCATACGACACTCAAGTATCTTCTTTCTAAGAATGATTCTAAGCCCCGCCTGATACGATGGATCCTTCTACTCCAAGAATTTGATTTGGAAATTAAAGATAAAAAGGGAGTAGAGAACGTAGTGGCTGATCACCTTTCTCATCTTAATACCTCTGATTCCCTTGAGGCGACCCATATCAATGACATGTTGCCTGATGAACAACTGTACAGAATCTCCCATTCACCTTGGTTCACTGATATTGTTAATTATCTTGACACAGGTTCCATACCGACACATTGGATCGCACAAGATAAGAGAAAATTCTTTACCGAGGTATGCAACTTTTTTTGGGACGATCCATATTTATTTAAATATTGCCTAGACCAAATCCTAAAGAAATGTGTGCCAAACGATGAGCATCAGAGTGTTATCTCCTTCTGTCACTCACAGGCCTGTGGTGGTCACTTTTCTGCTAAAAAAATCACGGCCAAGATTTTGTAGTGTGGCTTTTATTAGCCCACTATGTTCTAGGACACTCGTGAGTTTTGCAAGGCTTGTGAGTGTTGTCAGAAATTGGGAGCATTATCCCGTCGAAATATGATGCCTTTGAATCCCACCCTTATAATGAAGCATTTAATTACTGGGGCATTGATTTCATTGGACCATTCCCTCAATCCTTTAGAAATTTGTATATTTTGCTCGCCGTAGACTATGTCACTAAATGGGTTGAAGCAATTCGGTGTCAGAATAATGACCATCGCATGGTCATTAAATTTTTAAAAGAGAACATCCTTTCACGGTTCGGAACGCCTCTAGCCATCATTAGTGATGGAGGCTCACACTTTTGTACTAGACCATTCGAGAGCTTAATAAAGAAATATGGTATCTCTCATAAGGTGAGCACCCCATACCATCCACAGACAAGTGGACAAGCTGAGATTTCCAATAGGGAGATTAAACATATCCTGGAGAAAATGGTTAACCCTGATCGTAAGGATTGGTCAATCCACTTGACCGATGCCTTATGGGCATACCGTGCTACTTTTAAAACCCCTATTGGAACGTCTCCCTTTAGACTTGTCTATGGGAAGGCTTGTCACTTGCCTGTGGAGTTGGAACACAAAGCGCATTGGGCGATCAAAAATCTGAATTTCAATCTAGACAACGCTGGCTCGCCACGTAAGCTTTAGTTGAATGAACTGGAAGAAATCCAGAATGACGCATACGAGAACTCGAGAATTTACAAAGACAAGATGAAGGCATTTCATGATCAACATATTCTATGGAAATCATTCACGCCAGGTCAGAAAGTCCTTTTATATGACTCTCAACTACATCTCTTTCTGGGTAAGCTTCGATCTCGTTGGACCGGCCCTTACATTGTTGTTACTGCTTATCCTCATGGGGCCGTCGAGATAAGAGATCTCGACAATGGCAAGGAGTTTAAAGTAAATGGACATCGATTAAAACCATTTGTCAAGAAATTTGATTCAGAGGCCATGTCCATACCTGTAACGCCCTGAAAATCGGGGGTCGAGCATAAACTCAACTCCCGAGTTCCAGAACATCACTTATGCAACAAAATGAATGATGATTGAATGTTGGTTGTATTCGTGCATTGAACATGAGTGAGATTAAGCCAAAACAGCATATCATACTCCAGAGACAGTTAAATTTGCAAGCGGAAGACTGTGATAGATAGATAAAATATATAAACTATGATGAGTCTCCATAGTGTGATAACATTACCAGGTTAAATAATTACAAGTATAGTTCTAAAATATACCAAATGTGAGGAAGGGTAATGTCTCCTATCCCAAGTACCATAGCCCCGTCAATACAATATCAGGTCTTCATTGACCTGCTAGAGAGATATAGATAGGAGAACTCCTCCTATCATCATAGAAGTAGTCCGGCTCTGCTTCACAAGCATCGCCATCACCTAAAACTCAACAAATCTGGTTGGTGTGTACAACACCGTCCCGTAACGTGGGAGTGAGTAGCTAACTCAGTAGAACAGTAAAGCATAGGTTAACATGTTATCAACACAGTCAAGCAGTAATGATAAAGTAGTAAAATCAAACACTCCTATCTACTCTTATTAATGCAAGTATGGATGCAGGTATGATGGATGCCCTCACCGACATACTCCCTAATGCGACACCATCTCACGCTCGCGGCATGCTTTCATCCCACAGTGCTCCACATCTTCCAGGCACATGCAATGCATGATGAGCATGATTACCGAGTTTTTAATTAGTCCATTTCAAGCAGCAGGATTGGGAAACTAAAGTACCTCCCTTGTATCATTCCCAAACATGATCCATTATAGGGTCATCAGTCCTAGTTAATATTAGACGACGGTGTGTTTTCTAGGTCACTGCAGAGGCTGTCAGGGCTGTTACGCACAAAGGTTACACCACTCCCCCATCACCCCTTAAACGATTCATCACAATACAGAGACAGGCCTAGTTCATACTCTATATACCGCGGCACACCCTAAGGCGCACTGCGATTTCAGAGTATGCTCGAGGTCACTACAAAGGGCTGCCAGGGCTGTTACGCACAAAGGTTGCACCGCTCCCCCATCACCTTATCAATATAGGCCGACAACACGAATATAGTGTCCCATACCACCATAATCGGCTCACAAGTTTGGTTGCTCACTGGTCACTACGGGAGGCACGTGGCCCCAGCATAGGCCGACAGCTCGACCACGGTGTCCCATACCACCATGCCCGGCTTATGAGTCTTAGCGGATCGAGGTACCATGGTTAAAAGGGATTCCACTGGTATGTTTGGTACCTTAGGTTCAAGCAGAGGCGTCCAAACATGGTGAACATACATAAGACAGATCGGGTTACTTGATGAGCTCGGCTAGCTCGAGCGCACATCAAGTTGAACGATATGAAGCGCATGAGCACTTCGTGTGGCCAACCACTATCGCCAACTGACGTACGACTCGAGTTCGTCGAACACATCTCACGTGGCAAATGAATCACAGCCGCGAATTCAACTCTGGTACCGATTGTCTGGACTATAATCATAGCCCCAAACACAATCAATTGCAGATAGATAAAGCAGTAGTGAATTAAGATTCAACTCATACAATCAAGGTCTGGTATTATCCGTTTAGGGCTGCCAGGGCTGTTGCACGCATTCGTTGCTCCACTCCCCTATCAACCATGACGGATCATACAACGTAAACATGAATTTAACATATGCATTACATAGATAAAATCATAAAAGCAGTTGAGCATGTTATGAAGCACAACACAAGCATGAGTTTGTACATATTCAATTCCTAATCACACAGCTATCCAAGGAAATCATACACATAGTTAAGAGAAGTTGAGAATCATATCTCAACACCCTTATACATTACAATTTGCTAACTACTACTCATTCGGACATTTCAACAAACACTCTAAAAGACATACATCAACATACATGACATATGTTGATCACATAGGCATTAGGCCAAATCCTTTCACTAGGGAGTTACCCCAACCATAACACGCATACACCCACGACGGATAGTCATGGCAAGCAGGAATCCAAGTTCCATATTCATTCAGTCATTTCCACAAACACTTGGGCCACACATTTTAGCATATATAGTGTGTATTGGCCGTGGCGTGATTTAGGGCCAATCCTTTCGTCAAAGGGGTATCGCCAATACAACAATCATGAATCCATGACAATTAGTCATGGCGAGCACGAATGAGAATTCTATACTCATTCAGTCATTTTCACAAACACTTAGAATACACTATTACAACATACATGGTGTATGTTAGCAAAACATGTATTAGGGCTATCCTTTAGCCAAGCGAGTATTTTATCCATGTATAATATATTCATATAGCAAATAATCATGATCAATACATCTCCAAAATTTATACGTATACGGTATTTTCTAGAATACACAATTTCAACATACATAGTGTATATAAGCAAATCATGTATTAGGGCGAATCCTTTCGCAAAACAGGTAATTTATCCACATATATTTATACGACAAATAATCATGTCATACACATTTCCAAAATTTTTACGTATACGGTACTTTCTTCAAATACCTAGAGTATGTAGAATTCCATATTTTTCATCTTTAATCGAAACGAAAAACAGATAGCACTTTGTACATGTGCAATTGCATGCAGATCATCAATCTATCATTATCTGACATTGAAAGTGTTGAAAACCGTAACCTATACACCTAAAGTCCTCACCTTTTGTCATAGAATCATAACGAAGTCGATAGGTTTGCTAAGCTTCCGTATTCGGCAGTTTGGCAACCTATAGGACGAAATAGTTAGCTATTTCATAACCTACAACCACCCAAGCCCCAAATCAGATTAAATTTAGGGTTTCTTACCTAGAAACGGAGTTGGAATCGCCGGGGAAGCGATCAGAACGAAGCGGTGTAGCTCGTATAGCGGCAGGGAAGAGTGGCAGGGAGATTCTCCCACATCTCCCACACTTTCTCTCTCTTTTCTCTCTCTTTTCTCTCTCTCAATCTCAAATTGTATGGCTGCCATAAGAGAGGGTTTAAGGTCCTTATATAGCCTAAAAACTAACTGAAATAGACTTATGTTCAAGGTATACTTACATTATAATCAAATCGGCATTGTTTCAACTCAACGGAGGACTTCTGGCGGGCCTCCTTGAGCCAAAGGTCGGACTTAAGCTCACAGAAACTGGATCTACGTTCTATTAAGTTTTCATTTCAGTGGGATTTCCAGATCACGCGTGGCGGACCAGTTTCAGTTCAACGGTCAGCGGATCTCGATCGGAGATTCCGAGTACATGTAAATGTGTATGAAATTTCTCCTGATTCGAGGGTGTAATTTGGTTTGATTCTGACGGTCTGGTTGCTTAAAACTGATCCGCAAGTGAGAGGTGCCAGATTACCATTCAAGATATTTTATTTTGAAATTATTTCACATTTCTCACACTCCGAGCTCCGAGCTCAAGCGAATAGCGCTGAGACATTATCTGGATTTGATTTCCGAGATGGTTGTCAAGCCCAACGAGGCAGTCCTAGTTCCTTAACTTCGTGTTAATCGGACTTCCGACGTGCGGTCCAGATCTGATACGGAGTTTCGAGATGATCCCAAGAGCAGCCGGGTAATGAGATTGATCCTAGATTTTAGGGTAACCTAGCGTCAATGATTCTGCAAGTTTTGGGTCTTGCAGATCGTATTTAAAGTGATTGGTGCTAATTTCACAGGCACTCTAGTTTAACACTAGCTAAATCTCGCTTAATTTCTAAAGGGTTTAGTCCTGTAAAATTTTTGTCTGAGGTGGTACCTGGGCCTTTGTAGTTTGTATATAAAGTGATCCGAGTTATACTACTTAGCTAGTTTAAGTTAGTGTCTAGGATGAAAGTACTTAGAAAGATTGAAGAGCAAGGTGGTGAAGGATGGGATTTGTGAAAGAAATGGGTTCACAAGCGATTTTAGCCTTTGGGACTGAGTTTTGACAAGTTGATAAGGTGTTAGGATCAACCCATTGCCTAAGGACGTCTAATCTCAGGTTGGCAAAAATCCGGGATGTTACAATACCTCTGACTGATCCTGTTTACCAGGATTGATCTCCTAGCCTTATAGAGGTATAGGTAAGTTTATCGCTTTCTTAGGATTAGGATAGTTTGCTTTATGCTATTCTAGATAAATGGTTTTATGTCGTTAGTTTAGTTGCCCATACATTACCATTAGGTTAGTCTGCTTTCGTGCTTAAACTCTTGTGCTTAGCTGCACTCATGCTGATATCTTTGGAAAGCCCCGTGATTCTTTCATCCAGGTACTTTCTTTCCATCACTCCTCTTTTACTTTCATTGTCCCATGTGCATTGCATGCTTATTTCCTTTACATTGAGGACAATGTAGATTTTAGGTTGGGGGTGGGAGATTAGGTTGCCTAATCAGTGTTTTCTTGGTCTTGAGTGAAATTTGTGAAAATTTTTAAAATTTTTCTAGAATTTCTTGTAAATTCGATGTGATTTTGAAGGCTATCTTTGATTTAAATTACAAGATACGTGATGTTGGTAATTTATGACTCTTAGATTCAGTTATCTATTAGATTTCACAATTAAGTTCGATTTGTTAATCCATGATTAGAAGTTTTAAACATCAATTGAGTTATGATTTCATAGGACACATCTCGCTTACACATTAAGGTTTCAGTTCGATATTAAATTGTAACTTGGTAATCACTAAGCTTGTAAGGAACCAGTCTGGAAAATTTGCCCGTCATGATCAATTGAAGAAAAACAAATACTCAGCTAAAAAAAAAAAAAAAACAAAACAGCTACCTTTGGAAAGGGTTGGGCGAATGATCTTCACCATAGGTTTGCTCCCTATAAGCGTGGATTTAATTCCCCATGGATGATATGTGGAAAGGGTTGGGTGTACGGTCTTCACCATAGGTTTGCTCCCTATAGGTGAGGATTCGATTCCCCTCCTTGGCGTTACTTTTAAAAAATTGATATAGCGGGAAAGTCATCAAAAGCTGGAAGAATGGGGAAAGTTTGGTTATCCTGAATGCTCTTGTTGGGTACTAATAACATCATGAAATAGAGAAGTGAACCCTAATGATAAGCCAAGATTTCACTATACACTTATGAAACTCAATGTTTAGAATTGTTCTAATTATTGGATTAATATTTTGAACTTGATTATGAAGTTTACCATGCGCTTGATTACAGGAGATAATATTACCCAACATTCATGAATCTTAGAACTCTAGGATCTGGATTGTTTTTCAAAAGTCACTCGAGTTCATAGAAATTGTCCTGTAATTCTCAACTTATTTTTCATAAAATATGCTTGGGACCAGCATTTGGGGGTTGTGTTGAGGGTCAAATATTACATATTAGACCCCAGTTATTATCTAATTTTACGAACACAGTACTGTTTAATGACTCAATTTAATCATGTTTGTGAAGCAGGGTGTATTTACGAGCTTGGATCGAAATAAGGTGCTAAAAGCTGAGATTTAACGCTCAGAATTAACTAGAGCATGGGACGAACTCCAAGGGACCACGATCGACGAATTTACACGCCAAAGATCTGAGAAAATCGAGAAACTGAAGCTCAAGTGGCCTAAAAGTCAGCCAGAACTCAAGATCACAGGGTTTCCACCATCCATTCGTCTCGAAACTTCATATATGGCCTAAGGACTATAAATTAACCATACACGTCAAATTCCAATTTCCGGATCCTTGTGGAAGAGACTTAACAGATAGATCAGCCCATGAATATCTAATTTGGGGGCCCACCTGATATCAGGATATGCTTCAATTTTGGTCTCAGCCATTTGAACGAGATGGGAAGGCAGATGGACAGTGTGGATTGATCAGAACCATCATTGTGGGGCCACATGAGTGCTACACATGCACTACAACAAGTACACATGCAGTGCACTGAACCATAACAAGCGGTCAAACGTCATTTGACCACACCTGCTAAAAGTCCTAAGCAGGGACGAAGCGTCTCTGTTTTCTCGTTCACGCACAGCTGTCTACTGGATGATCGGTGGGCTAGAAAAACAAACCCATCTGTATAATCCAGACCATCCACTCGTTCCAGAAGGGAAAACCGACCATACACAGGAGGTTTTTTCAATTCCATTCTCGCACACATAGGAAAATACTATTCAAAAGCAGGTTGGATGACGATATGGAAAAAACAAGTGGGGTTCGTCATCGGCAATTCAAAACCATCCATATCCAAACAGTTTTTCCTACTGAATCTAATGGATGGGGTGGATTTCCCCGAAAACACCACTGTGGGGCCCACCGATCACGTCAGCGCAGCCTCGTGCGTAAGCCTTCCCACATCCGTGAAAAGCGGAAGTTCCAGGCGGTTGTGGCCCACCATCTTTAATCAGATGCAAGATCTGAACCGTCCATGGTGTAGAGCATTCAAGAACGTCCCAAGGGACGGTGTTTCTTTGGAAAATGAGCAAGGAAAGTGGTGCTGTTTCGCGTGCTTTCTTGGCTGCGTAAAGAAGTTACGCACGCTGGTGCTTAAAGATCCCTCCACCGACAGCAGCAATGTCGGTTCATTCCAGTCGACTTCTCCAGGGTCCTTCACAGCTATAAAAAAGAGAGAGAGAACATGAGGGGGGGGGGGGCATTCAAGGAGTTTCCGTGGACGTCAGTAACAGGGAGAGAAAGGGAGAAAATTTTAGAACTTTTCTTTGGTTTTATTTACTGTTTATTTTCTTATGATATTTGAGAGATTTAGTCCAATCATGGTTGGTTAAACCTCTTAGCTAGGGCTAAGAGGTGAAGCTTGTGGTGTGATGGGAATGATTCTATGACTCTGATTCATGTTGATGAACCTTTTGTTTGATTCTAGTTTAATTATATGGAATGCTTTCAGTTTTTAATGGTTTGTTGTGACTGAAATTACAATAGATCTGCGATAGCTTTGAGCATGTTCTTAGCATTATAGGGTTTATGAATTTAGAGACCCTGCTGTTCACCATCGCCTCCTAGGCATGGTTGGATGACGGAATCCTTCCTAACATTCATACATCTCTTAGATTGGCTGTAGATTGGGTTAATTCTGTTGTTTATCTTGTCTCATGGGCATGGTTTGGTGATGGAATCCATTCTAATTTACATCCGTCTTATCTTGTGAAAAAATAGATCAATGGAAGGTCATATTGTGCTTTAGTGATATATCTTCCAACTGGATGAAGATGGGACTCAAAGTCTAGTTGAGTTCGTGAATCAAGCATAGATCTCCCTGATATCTACAAGTGGATCCTCTGAATCCCCAGTTTCCTTCCTCTGAATTCCTTAAGTTTTAGATTAATATTTCACCATTATTCCTCAAATTACAATCAATTTAGATTACATCTTATTCTTGTGCTAGTTCTGATTACTTTAAGATTACGTATAGGTTTCAGTCCCTGTGGATTTGACCTTGGTCTCACCGAGTTTATTACTACATCACAACCCTATACATGGGGAGTGAAAAACAAACCAAACTCCTTTTGACTGGTGTATTTTTTGTGCCCCAACAGATTCCCCCTCGATCCTTCTTTGATTGATTTATGAAATCAAATGGAGGATCGATCTTCTTCTACACAAAAGTCTTTTCACTTCTGAGAAGGATTCTTTATGAAAATAGAGTTGGTCACATAACGGAGAAGGATCGCTTGAACGAAAAAATGAAGAGTCGATCTCAAAAGAATCAAGCTCGAAGGAATCATATTCGAATAAATTACTATCAAATGAATCACGATCGCAGGAATCGAGCTCAAATGAATTGCGGTTGAGGGATGACTGATGATCGTGCTTGAATGGAAGACTGAATGATCGTGCTTGAACGGAAGACTGAATGCCCCCAATCAGAAGTACCGAGTGAATGCTTCAATGGAGAGGATAATGTAGTAATGAAAACATAGTCTTTATAGCGGTCAATCAGATAGAGCACTTTTCTATGAATAGAGCTACAATTGCATTCTCCACAGTTGTAATTCCCTTATTCATGCAATTCTCTTTTCATCGAAACTTGTCGATGTAACAGCTATGACGATTTTATCTTTGACTAACTTGATCAGATAACTATCTTTCAATGGGGCTCCTGCTATAACAATCTCTTCGATTAAATTTGGTGACTCTCTCTTTGAACTTCGTGGCTAGGGAATTATTTTTTAATGTTGTTACTGCTGCAACAATCTCTTTGTTTGTCTTCTTTATTCATGGTCTGCATAATCCAGGATTTCGAATGGTAATCTTTCCTGCCAAATTAATCAGAATTAGTATATTAAGATATCATAATTTTCCAATTTAGTTTCATGAAGTATTGATAATTTTGAAATATATTTAAAGCTTTTAGAAGGATTGTAATATTTGTAATATGATAATGATTTAGTCATTCCATCTTTGTGCTTATCAACATGTTATGCATTACATTTGTTACATTCTTTACTCATTGTATCATGCTTTCAGAGATGTCATTTTCGGCTCTAAAGGTTCAACCATTAAGTCTTTTCTTAGTTTGTGCTCCTTAGCATTTCTTCATAGGCTGACTAGGAGTGTATTTTCCTTGGATCTTTGCTGATTCAGAAAAATAGATAAGACTTCTTTCAATTTCCATTTACTAGCTTTCCGGAGGTCATAGAAGTGACTAATGATGGTTCTATCTCTTTTGGCAAACATTTGTTCCTTGTCTCCATCAGGTCCAGTACTATTCCATTGAGGGAAGATAGCTCATTTTGGCGTGAACTATATTTTCCAAGTAGATTTGTTCGTCAATTTGGATTTGACCAGACTGTACCGAAGACTTGCAATATCTTTACTAGAACAATAAGAAGTTATAGCATCGGACCATATAACTGGGCCTTGATTATGGAGGCAACTTTTGAACGTTTACAGTATATCATGTTTATAACTCCCGGCTATAATTATCTAGTTCATGCTTCTTATATAGTTGGATGCGTTGGTGAGCTCATCAATATTACTTATCGTGCGATTATTATCCAGTAGATTAGGCCATATCGATTCCTCCGTCGCGCATAAGAAATTATCAGAAAGACCAATGAATAGATTACTTTGAAAAAATAAATCATGCCTCCTCTCTAGGCCAACTTTGCATAAAGATTTCTTCAGAAGATAATATTTACGTAATGAAGCTCGTTGATACCCTTGAAGGATGGATAGCATTTCATGCTTCTTTGAAGAATCCAAAGAATACATCTGAATTTTTTATCATTTAAAAGAAAATGATAATTCTTCATATTTTCATCCTCCTCCACCTCTGCAGATTTTTGCGAGATAACCTTCCTTCATTGTCAGGAAAGCAAGAGATAGGAAGGCATCATTATTCTCTTCGGAAGGATAAAGATATTATAATTGAAGACTCTTAGTCGAGCTTGAAGAATTTAACTTTTGAATAGAAAGTAGCAAGTATTTTGAAAAAAAAAAAACTTGTTATTGCTACAATTTGAACTTGATTCAAGGGAAACACATTTTTGTATGTTGTTTAATTAGTTTTTGAGATTTTCATCAGGCAATTGCGTATTTGAGCATGTATTAAGTAAAATAGATGATCATATATATCCGCAGCATTTTGATGCTACACATAGTTTAAGCTCTTGAGTAGTGGAGCGAGTATACTTTTGACTGAACATACTTTGACCGGACTCGACTTGACTTGACTAAACTCGACTTGACCGTACTTTACTTAACTGGACTTGACTTGACTAGACACTTTCACATAGTTTAATCTCTTGAGTAGTGGAGCGATCACAGTTTTTTAGACTCATGAGTAGTTAGAGTCGGGTCTTATGCGAATGCTCTCTGTAACTTTTATGAGTTCACTGGACTTATCGCGGCCGGGGAGTTTACAAACCACGATCTATCAGAGGGGCCTAGTGAAGCTATCGGGGCCGTGAACTCGGTGGGATTTACGCATAGGGTTGGCTGCAGTAACTCTCTAGAGTTCACGGGGTGCACAAGGCTACCTCAGGGTACCAAATCTAAGGTCATCAGTTCGTCAATGAGGGGGTTATTTGTTTTAGAGACTCTGTCCTCATGAGTTACTACTGAAATCAAGCTAGGAATATGGGGGTCTTATGCATGGTTGGCCTATCTATGGACAATGGCTAAAGAGCGCACACTACAGCCCGCTTTTTCTTCATCTGCAAGGTCGAACCCATTCATGAGAGGGCATTTTCTCTCACTTTCCACCGTGACGCTGTTGGAAGCTATACAGACAACATTGGTCTCACGTGTGACTAGCCGTTGTGGACTTTTTCACCGTTTAGGGCTTTTAGTCAATAGCTCCATCCACTGCCCGCATGGGTCCATGCATGTGATGGCCTATATGGGCTTTTTAGGGCCACTGACTTCTCACTGCTGCCCGCATAATTTATATACAGTCGATGATGGTAGGTCTTATGTGTAGTTGGCCATATAGGCTTAGCTATGCTGCCGTAAATGATAAATCGCCATCACTGTGGTGGCATTTATATATAGTTGACCATATAAGCTTCGCTGAAGATAACAAATCAATAATTGATATATCGCCACTACTGCTACTAATGATATTATAAGATTTTATAATCAGAACGGTGTATTAGCTTGGCAATAATATCAATTTCAATAAATTTCGATAATAGAATAATCTTTGTGTCAGCAATATGGCGATGGCAATGGTGGTTATTGTTGATTCGACAATAATCATTGACGCTTAACGATAATATGCTTAAAAATCTGCCTTTTATTCATATATGGAGAGGAGTATAAAGCATTGATATTTTGAGACTTTTCCATCATTTTACTTATCTTGCCCCCTTTTGATTTGGAAGTATTACGCTGATAATCTTCAAAATCAAAATTGTGATTATCTTCAAGGATAACATATTTTGATGAACTGGTACTGACAGGTATATTGATGAAAATTTTCCCCATGGTGAATATACTTATCTTGCTTCTTCTCGATCCGATTTCAAGATATGAAGAGTCACGTCTTTATTAAAATGCTGCTCTTTTGTCGAATGACTATTTTCAATCGGGATCATATGTCATTACTTTCTCTCTTATTTAATGTCTTCTTTATGACAATTTTACTATCGTCAATCATCTTTTGTAGAATACTCTTTAGTGTGAAGCAATTTTCAGTTCGTTGTCCGAGAAAAAATGGTGATAATAGCAATAATCACTCTCTCTTATTTGCTTCATTTCCTTTGGACACTTTGGCCGTGGCAATTTGATTTTCTCTATAGCTAGCAATTGATTCATTACAAGAAGTATATCATCTTCTTCAACTGTATCTTTCCCGTAATTCTTGAATTGTCTGAACTCTTTCTTTACTTTCTTAGTTGTGGAATCATAACTCTTTGTTTTCTTTTCTTCTTTGTCAATATCTATTGTCGATCTCTTAGGATTTTGAAATAACCAATTCATACGAGAATTGAGCAGCTTCACCTTAACCTTTCCAAATTGCAAGCTTTTATAATTAAATCTTGAAAAGTCCGTATATTCGGACCAATAAGTCCTAATTTAATGTCTGGTTTTATGCATTCTATACATAGATTGACTTGTTCTTCTTCTCTAGAAAGCTATGAACATGATGCCTCAAGGGTTCTACATTGACTGATGAATTCGTCAACTGATTCGTCCTCTCGTTGGCGAGCAAAGGCTAATTCAGTCAAATTGACTTCTTTGTCGGAAGAGAAGAAGCTTTCCATAAAAATACTTTGCATATGTTCCCAAGTATGAATAGATCTTGAGATTAAAGCTGAATACCATCTGAAGGCTTTCCCTATCAGAGAACACCTAGATAATCAAAAACAATACCGAGGAACTCTAGAGAAATTTTTCATCTTTGTTATGAAATGCATCATATGCTTTTCTGGTGATCCGTTCCCATTAAACTTCTTAAAGTTTACGTGTTTGAAGTCAGCGGGAAATGACACTTCTTCTATTTCAGGGGAATATAATGTCTGATATCGGAACCTTTTGTTCTGATTTTGTTCCTTCTCTAGATGAATGGTTACGGTGACCATCTGTCAGATTTCTTCTTGCGTTATGTTTTGAGTAATATTAGGAGCTAGTCCTTGAAATCTAACCACTTGTGGTTGTGATATTTTTACTTGTAATTCAATGTTATTCACGGCAGTCACGGTTAGAAAATTAGGGACTTCTTCAGCAACATGCTCACCTAGTGAAGGATGATTAGGCTAATTAATATTTGTTGACAAGTTTTTTTTATTTCTTATACTTCGATTGTCCTGATATTGAAGGAGAAAATGAAAACTACATTGCTGATGCCATTGAGGAAGATGAACTGTTGTGATATTGAGTGACTAAGGTAAAACTACATATCGTGGCATGTCGTATAATCGACCCTTTAACCGTACTTGGAAGGATGGTACTCCTTATGAGATAAGATCGAACCCTTCATTTTTTGGATGTCACTATCATCCATCCTTCATCGTCTAGCTACGCTATTGGTGAAGCAGAAACTATTTCGGAGATCACCTGACATTGCTTATCCTTGATTGCAACTGATTTAATCTTCTTTAGTACTTTTTGTAGTAGTGATCTCGTATTGTCGATGTAATCTACTGAGAATCCGTTAGATGAGAAGTAGACAACCACGTTAGTAAGGAGAAAAGTCATTGCGGTTATGTAAGGATAAAATACCTGTTATTCAGAACAGAGTATCAATTATTTTATTTAAATAAAATTGTACTTTATTTTAGAGATGAAGGGGAGGATATTCCCGTTAAGAGTCATCATTTTGTCGTCTATTAGACGCCAAACAGTGATAAAAGTTCTCTGAATATTTTCTAAGTTATCATTGAATAATAACTGTCTCCAGTGGAGTCACCATTTTGTTTCGACAAGAAACGAATGCGTTTGATTTGGGGGATTATCATTCAATAATAACAAAGAAAGAATGAGAGAACAATCATCAGAAAGTATTTTATTCATTCTGAATTCATTTACATCCTCGTATTTCCCTTTATTCTAAAAACAAAGTACAATGAATCAACATAATGAATGAGAGGAGGAACAGTTCAATGGCAATTTCGATAGCATTTCGGCGTATTAGATGTTCATCACAATGACAGATGAGTTGTGCAGACTTGAGTTCCTTAGTTTGGTTGCGTGGTAGACACTGGTTGTCTTTTCATTCTCTCCTTTGACTTCTCCATCTCATTCTAAATTATTCTTCTCTCCTTGCTCTTAAAGTCCCTTCAAAACAAATGGTTGTGCGAGTGAACCAGTAGTGCGGATAGACTTTTCCTTCTTCTGGAGCTCTCTAAACATGGAAACTTCTGTTATGCGGAACTTCAATTGTGCACCGCACAACGATACTCTTAGGGCAACTTCTATTGTGCACCATACAACGATACTCTTGGGGGCAATTTCTGTTGTGCATCGAACAACGGTACTATTGGGGCAACCTCCGTTGTGCACCACATAACTTTTGTTGTGTGCACAGCACAATGATACTCCTGGGACAACTTCTATTGTGCTCATGGAGATCCTTGAGCTTCTCTTACTTCCGTCCTCCTCAAATGAGGATGGGAGGGGGTATTTATAAGCTTCTCACATGTGTGAAGGCTATTCGCACATAATAGGGAGCACACAACTTAGGGGCGCACAACCCATTCCAGCGCACAACTCATTCCAGCGCACAACCCATTCCAACGCACAACTCATTCCAGCGCACAACCCATTCCAGCACACAACACATTCCAGCGAATAATCCATTCCAGCACACAACTCTTTCCAGTGCACAACCCATTCCAGTGCACATATATGAAGAGAAAGATGTCTAAGAAGAGTGATACTTTTGTTTTAGGCGGTTAGTTCTTTCACATGAAGTGTTATGTACATATTTTTAATTTAATTGTGAAGGATGGATTAATTGAATTAAAAGATTCACTAACTCGAATTCGTGGGGCAGTGAGGTATGTTAGGAGTTCTTTACAAAGAGAACAACGCTTCAAACCATGTGTAGAGAAAGAGAGGATAACTTATAAAAGTTCTTTGTGCCTAGATGTTTAAACTCGATGGAACTCCATATATCTCATGCTAGATGCTGCAACCAAGTTTCAAAAAGCATTTGAGAGATTAGAAGAGGAAGATCCACATTTCACCATATAACTTCATAATGGACCTCCTACCATTGGTGATTGGGATGATGCTCGGATTTTTACAAAATTTTTGCAGAAATTCTATGACGCCACTGTTCGCATGTCTGGTTCTTTATATGTCACTTGTAATTCACATTTTCATAAAGTTTGTGGCATTGAAACTTATCCGAATGGTCAATCAGTTTGGATTCTACTTTAAATATCATGGATAAGAAAATAAAGATTAAATTTGAGAAGTATTAGGAAAATATTGAAAAGGTGAATATGATGTTATTGATTGTTGTTGTGTTGGATCCCCATTATAAATTAAAATATGTGAAGTTTTGTTATTCTGAAGTTTACAAACATGCCATGGTGATTGAGCTCACTAAGAAGATAAGAGAGGCATTCAATTGTATTTATGATGAGTATCAAAAGCTTCAGTCAGTTGATTCTTCTTCAAGTCAAAGCATTTTTGACATGGATGTTGACCAATCAATTATTTGTACAAGTGATCAATTAATTTCTCTCAAATCGAAGTTTCAAAAACATTTGGAAGAAGAAGAGAGTAATGGAGGTAAGTCTGAAGTGGACAAATATTTGGAGGAATCTTGTAAAAAGGATGATCCAAACTTTAAAATTTTGAATTGGCGGAAGGTGAATAGCTCAAAGTATAGAGTTCTTTCTCAAGTTGCAAGGGATATTTTAGTCATTCTTGTATCTACCATTGCTTCTGAATTGGCTTTTAGTACTAGAGGTCATGTTCTATATCAATTTCATAGTTCTCTTACCCCTAAGATTGTGGAATGCTTAATTTGTGCACAAGATCGGTTACATGCTTCACCTCTTCCAATTCAAGTTAAGGAAAATATGGCTGAAATCGAAGCTCTAGAATCAAGTAATTATTAATTTGATCAATTTGATTTTGTCATATAATTTACTTTTAGTTAATGTGTTCTTCTTAATTTTAATAAATTATTATATTTTTGTAACCCTAACTTCTATTTGAGGACTTTCATATCGAGTTTACATTTTGTAACATACTGCTAGTCTGTTACTTTGCTATGAGGAGGTATATTATCATGCTTAATTGGACTTGTCTTAAAACTATTTATGAGTTGAATAGTGGTTTTGTTTTTACCTGAGTTTACGCATCGAGCAATATTGACTATTTTTTAGTATTGTGAGTTCTTCATCTCTCCTTAGCTTGCATTGTTTTAGTATTACTATTTTGGATGTGTTGCTACACTTTTCTATTCTAAGATGTGAGATTGCATTCAGAGCTCGTTACATAAGATGTAATAAGACTGAATGGGAGAGTGAAATGCCCCGGTTTTCAGAACACGAGTATACAACTCGTTTCAAAAAAACTCGGGTGTTAGCTAAATAGGTAAATAACAAATTACCATAATTAGAGTGCGATAAAATAAAACCAAGTGTAGTGAACCATCACATAACCAAAATATCAAGATCCTGGTCCACTTAGCTGGGGACCGTAAGTACAAAACCATAAGTTTCAAATGTATCAGAGTTAAACTAGAAAAGAAATAACTATAACTACTGATTGAGCTCGTAGTACTCCATCGCCTCCTGACGTAGCTCCTCGTAATACTCCTCCGATCCTGCCTAGGCGACATCAAGACCTGCACCATAACCATCCTCACCTAATCCTGCATTCTCTGTACGGTTGAATATTTGATGAATGAGTGGACAACTCAGTGTAAATTTCCCTCAAGATTACACACAGCCGCCTTAGTCAAGCATAGTTTAAAAATAACAAGGCATTCAAAACAATACATGATGCATTCTTATTTAAATGCATGAATGCGTGAATGCACATCGACCTAGGGATTCTCATCCAGTCGGACTTGGGCTCGTCACCCATGCATATGGCTAGTCACTAGCGTAGCACATCATGTGCGTACATCACGTACAAGCATAATGACCAAGTCATCGTACATCACGTACATGGGTCGATAGTCTATAGTCTAGGATCTAGCGAAATGATACAACACTAAGGCCTAAGGGCATGTGGTACAACATCCAGAATTAGCCACCCGTTATCGCCCATATGCTATGAATTTCATGATTAGCCAAACCATTATTATTCCATTCACAACCAGCCAATTTAAGAAAGCTTAAAGGTCACTACGGGGATTCATCACCCAGCGTAGGCCGACAACTCGGGCATAATGTCCCATTCCCACCATCCCCGACTCATGAGACCTCCACCTTAGGATGTTTAATGGAAGCCCATCGACTAGTGGCCAATCAAAATTCAATATGTGGGACTTACCATTGCATGGTTATATGGGAATGAACCGTCGAAGCTACACAGGGCAAATATCAAATCGTAGGACAAATGCCAAGTCGAAGCGATAAAGGTTGCACGAAGTAAATACTAAATCAAAACGGTAAAGAGGTTGTGTAGGGCAATGTTAAATCAAGGCGGTAAAGAAGTCATCCCCAAATCCACGTAGGCAAAACAACCTATGGATGGTAAACCCATGTTGATATTCCAACATCCAAGATTACCTCCAAGTCGAGGGTCCATTTCTAATACATTTTGTCCTGTTACATCCTAAGTGTGGGTTCACATACATAAGTGGAATTTTCCACTAGTAGATGTAGTGAATTGAATTCCATAAGCAACTTACAAGTAATTCATTGACATGCGAAAGTGTATAGATACAACACGCAAGATATATGTTGATAATAAAGTTCATAACTACCACAAGAGATCATGAATCAAGAACATAAACTATCAATTGGAATTTAAATGGAAACTAACATGTAAGATTAATAACTATTACAAATGATCATGGTTTATAAGCTATCAGTTGTAGTTCAAATGTAAGCTTTTCCTTAAGATTTGATAACTATAAGTTATAAGATAACAATTGTAATTCAAATGAAAACTATTCCTTAAGCTAATTTGGAAATGGAAAGCTTAAGGGGAAGAAGTCATCACCTTGTTAGTGGAGCTTTCCGGTTATGAAAGTAAGTAATGCAATGGTAGAGGAAAACCCAACCTCTTGATGCTTAATCTTTGCCTTCTAATTTAATGCTAGGCCTGTCCTTGTCCTAACAGGGAGAGTTTTGTTCTTGTGAGCTTAGAGTAAGGCAAGACCAATGATCATATATTTAAGTTGTGTTCTAACTTATTTTCAACCGAGGAGTGGGGGATTCTACTAACCTTACCTCGAGTCAGAAGGTGTAAACTGGTTAAGCTAGTTAGACACCCTAGCCCAAATGAATGTACCTGATTCATTCCAAGTCTGGATTGAGATGGCAACCATGAATTACTAAAGTCAAGTTGATATGGATAACTTAAACTAGGTTATAGGTTTTACCTAGTTAGTTGCGACCGTGAAACGGGTGAGCCTTGTTAATGTTTATCTTGGCGACGGTTGCATGCAATCTAGCAGTCCTGGTTAATGTCAAACCTGCATGTGTTGATTCTACCAGTTAGAATCATATGACATCTGGTACGTCAATCCAAAACCGAGTCAACTTGATGTATTTAGACCATCACCTAATGGCAATAGGCTCAGATCCCTCATTCATCACTTGAACTTCAAGAAGGAAGTGGTTGCACGAGAGCCCACGTCCCGGGCTTAACGCACTAAGGATCCAGCGAGCTAGGGCCTTCAAATTGAGTTGAACTCAGTCCGACCAGCTGAGTATGTTAAAGGGTTAGAGTCCAGCCATTTATCCCACATTCTCTGCTCTAGGTGGGGTGTTCAGGAGTGGCTAATCCTCGAGCAAGACCGAGTCAGGTCCCTATTTTGCTGACTGAGAGAGACCCAACTCGAGTCTGAGTTACCACCATGACTCAGCAAGGCCTAGTAGCATCCTGATAATTTTAATAGTGGGGCGAAGAGGGTCTCGATGTTGGGCTCCCGAGCTCTTCACTTCTTATTCCTCCTCATTTCTTTTCTCCTTCTAGCTTATAGCACAAGGCCCTCAACTCGCCCTAAGTCAGCCTGTGGTCGGCCATGTCAAACCGACGCGGTTTGGGCAGCGAGTGTAATGGCAGTACTTGAACTCTCCTCTCCCTCTCATTTCTCTCTCTTCTCTCTCTGTATTTTCAAGAACCTGGATTTCCCTAGAGCCAGGGCTTCTGAGCTCACACTAACTTGACCCGAATGTGCTGGCCTATTCGACTCGGTGCAATGCGACACCGACCTCAGCTCCAACACTCGAACTCTCTTCCTCTTTTCTCTCCTATTTTCTCTCTCCTTATTTTTCCTCATATTTTTCTTGGTGGGAATCCCGAGGCGGACGGGCTCCTTTTATAGTGCTAGGGCTCACTCCCATGTTAGAGCGAACGGTCGAGATAGATGCGACCGTACTCACGATCTCATCTCCGTTCGTTGTATGCATGTGTTCAATCTACTATGAGGGATGGATTCCCATTATTGTGGTCCACTGGAAAAGTATTTTTGATCTGCCAATGGGGCCCACACCATCATGGTGGATTTTTCGGTTGAATGGACTTGACTTTGAAATATTTCAGGATTTCAAGATTGATCGGGGAACCATCGAGATCATCGAAATTTGAATGTCGATGATATCG